>JAUCBJ010006156.1:0-21267 GCA_032718475.1 Nemertoderma westbladi | reverse complement strand
AGTTACGGTAACATTTTTCAGAATCATACATTTTCAGAATATGGATTGTATATACTGTATGTGTCAAACAGTCGCATTAAGTGTATTTAATATTTATTATGTACGTGAATGCCATTCACTACATTTCTTTACTGCTGCCTTTGGCTTAGCTATATGCTAGTATTGCCCACACGAACAACCAATCAGTGCCCTCGCCATTATCCTTTATAGTTCGCTATCAGGAGTTGGACATATAAGATCGCGGAAACCATAGCAACGGGAATAAACAAGTGGTGCATTCTGGCTAGGCAGTGCAGTGCGTATTGTAACTCTTTCTGCTAGTGGTAGGTTTGGTATTAATATTGTATATAAAATTAATTACTTATTTATTGTTTAAATACACACGAAATTATAAACATATATTGCATTTGAAGAACATACTTAACCTTCTTAAAAATATTCCAATACATACCGGCACACATAATCTACGTAATTGTTGTTTAAGAAGGAAAAAAGATTAACTACGGTATCGATAAACAACATTTTTAAAAGTTTTAAAAATCTAAACATTAAAAGTAAATAATAATGACGGCTACGGACCGATTGAAGAGTACATGGACTCCGTCGTACGGGCCAACCTAACGATAAATTATTTGATGAACGCAGAAACCTCGTCAATAAATGGTTCGATAGATGGAACGACCCACAACGGAAGAAAGTCATTCAGGACATCGTAACCAAATGCAAAAACAATCAGTTATCTTTCGCTGAAGATGAAGTTATTAAGCGACTTCCTAGAGAACACGTAGACTTCGCTACTAAGTTACCCAGGGCGGTTTCCTTGTATGTATTCTCTTTCCTAGACCCCAGGACTCTGTGTCGTTGTGCCAAGGTGTCTTGGTATTGGCGTTACCTAACCGAACAGGATTCCCTGTGGACCTCGAAATGTCTCAAGTTTAACTGGACGTTGCCGTTCAAACCGAGTCCGTTTGAGAGCGGAGTCTGGAAGCGGTTTTACATCCAGAGAGTTAAGGAGTTGCACTACCTGCAACCCAGAGAGCCAAGTAAGTTGTACAATACGGAGATCGGGTTGGAGGAGGAAGCTAGGTCGCAACTCAAGGCCGTGGTTCAGGTACCTTGGAGGAATTCCGATTCAAAACCCAAAGACACCTGGAGGTATAACTACTTCGATAACGACGGTAGACCCCCAACGGCGGTGAAGCCGGTCCGATCCAGCACCCCGTCTCACGCCTCTAGCGGGACCCACACGAACCGCCCCGGTAGTGCCCAGTCTGTGCGGCGGTCCCAGTCATACTCCTCCTTGGTAATAAAGCAAGGGAGCCGTCCTGACTGGGCGAGGAACGCCAGTCTGGTAGACAGCAGCAGCAACCTGCGGCCGCCTGGGACTCGTACACCGGAGCTATCAGGGACCGAGGCCGTGGTCGCACGCCCCCCAGCGCCCGTAGTGCGCACCCGTCCGCCCAGCTACCGGCCCACGGCGTCCGCACCCAGTAGGGGTCCCAACCAATCCGAGTCCTTCGTAGCCAAACCCTGGCCCGTCTCAGCCGGAGGTGGGCCCTACTTCGATGACTAATGCCATCGCCATAGTAACAACAAATACGTAATCTTAATAAAACTATTTATAGACCTAACTATTGAATGCGTATATATCAACTGTATTATTGTTTTCTTTTACTTTACTTATTGTTAGCATATAAAAGTTCATGGTTCTCTATCGTTGGAGGTTTAAATACAATTTAAATACTTCAACCTACTTTCTGTTAAATACATATTTATACCAGAAAAGGCCCAAACATTTTCACAGGTTTCAAATGTTACAAAATAAAAAAGTAAATTAACAAAAGGTTATTAATTATCTTCATAAGTTCAAAAAAATTGAAAATCTCATAGTTAACAAGGAAATAATAATATATTCTAGAACATATAATTTTAATCTCAACAGTTACCTTTAATTTATTTTATCTAAATTATCGATTTATTGAAAATACAATAAAACCCAGAATGTTTAACGAATTAATTTGTTACTTAAATCGCACGTTGTAATTAATTATAGTTTCAGTTTCGGTATAATATGTAACTCAGGAGTCTAGAAGTAGAAGGCAGCAGCTATCAGTAGTAATTGATCGGTTGTTGGTGTCGGTTTATCGGTTGTATCTGGTTGATTCTTACAGAGATCAGTGTTGCAGCAACCTCAGTGATGGTGTCGGAACTAAGAGTTTCATCCACAACTTATATACATTGTGTTATTATCTACCGGCACACCGGGAATAAATAGTGATATCGTTTGTAAAAAATAATACACAGTTAACAATATACAGTATTGGAAATAAATTTAAATATTAAACATTTTGGTGAAATTATTAACAATTTTTTCATTTTATTCACATTATGTGCCGTAACACTGTCGTTTTCTGATGACACGGACCCCCCCCTTAATCTTATTACTTAAAATTTGAAACACAACTCACCGCCGATGTCCCCATGTAGCCGGAGTTTGTTTTTTCCTTTACACAATGTCCTGTAACATTTCGTTTATGTGTAGCTACGCAATCGAGATATTAAATAGGGATACCGTTATTTCCCACCTATGTACTCAAGAACTTTCGTCTCTGAACTTTTCCCGGAACCTCCAGTTTTGGCGTAAAACTGAACTTGAATAGGGTTTCCAGGATTTGGAAGTCACCGAGAATTAATCGGAAACTTAAGGTCCGATTATTTAGAGCAGCAGTAGTTCCAGTACTCCTCTATGGGAGTCCATGCTGGGCTCTAACTGCTGAGGACACCAAATCTCTGGATGGCACATTCACAAGAATGCTACGCCGGGTTCATTGTGTCAAGTACAATGCACACATCTCCAACCAGACACTATATAACATTGGAGGTGTCTCATTGGTTCCCTCAAGCTTGACACTAGAACAAAATCGCCTCCGCTTTGCAGGACATTGCTTTCGCCGTGAGGACCAGCCAGTGCATAATCTTGTACTTTGGCAGCCTCATGGAGTGAATAAGCATGGTGGACAGCCCATGACTTTCTTGAGACGCATCTTAAAGGACACTGGCCTTAAAGATGCGGATGATCTAGCAAATGTCATGGGTGATAGGGAGTTGTGGCGGTGCAATTTTGTTGACAAGCCGGCACAGCATTCTTAAAAATGCAGCTGCAATGCAGCATGCCGATCCTAGTAGTAGTAGTAGTAGAACTGGTACAACAAATTATCGTTGCTCCGTAAACTATATTCGTAAATGTAGAAGTAGTAGTTCAGTCAACCCACAGTCAATGGACTAAAGGTTTGTTTGCATCACTACTACACGTTCGTGGGGTCTTCGCGCAGCACGAGACTCAGTGTACCGACTGACAGACTGTCTGATTTTTGACCAACTTCAGAATCTTACTAAACTTTTGACGGACTCCATACGTGCCACGTTTGGTTTAATTTCATCAAGGAATGATAAAGTTATTAATTATTAGACGATGACGACAGACAACTCGTTAATGCTTCCATTAAAGACTGCCATTCAGACTTCCATTCAAGCTCTTTCAAACGGCGAAAGAACGTCTTCAATACGACAAGTAGTTTTCGTGTAAATTCTAAATGTTAATCTCAGTGATTTTGGCATGTTTTTTTCGTTTTTCAAATTAACCTCATTTTGCCCATGGCCCATGGCCAAGGTAAATAATTTGTACATGGACCAATTATCTTAGATATTGATTGCTCTTCTGTGCTGACGCCAAATTTCAAGTCCCCACGACTGTTGCTTGTACGAAAAAGCCTCCTTGACTCAACATTTGGTAATATGAAATCTAGTCTGAACAGCCGGGCCACTTCACAGCATTCGGGCCCGGCGAAATTAAAACTAACAAAACCCAGAATCTAGGGGGCCCTATGCTAAGGCTTCGCTCACTTCGTGGCTCGCCCCACAGTGTCGAGCGAACTCGGGACATTGGAAATGACAATTTGCATAACATTTGTGGAAAATCCAACTACTAGTTCCCTTGTTGCTAGGTTAAATATATGTTGTTAAGGAAACAAACATTAAATTGAAGGCCCAGAACGGCCAACACACCGATAACTTTATTTAAACGCCTTAGTTCGAATTATTATTATTGATGAAACATGAAGCCACAGGAGGAGGCAAATTCTAAATAATTTACAATATAAGGATTGTAGTTACTTCTGACTTTTTAATGGTCTATAGATTTTTTTTAATATATTTGTATTAACTGTAGAAGTGGGTTTAAATTCTCTGGAAATACATAAACATGGATATTATCTGTGAAGATGAGTTATTTTATTCTCAATATTAATTACTACCCGATATTAGTTAACATGGGACCAAAACAACACAGTGGAAAACGCCAAAACTCATTCGCGATTTACTAGAGGTAATGTTATATTTTTACCTTTCTGGTTTATCATAAATTCTGAATGGGGCGACCCATGTCACTAATACTTGCAGCAATAAGATGGGTAACTTTCTCTTGATTAACTTTGATTGACATATGTGTTGCTCTGGTACCATTTCCATTACTTTCTTATTATTTATAAAGATAACGAACTAAATAACGTCCATAAACAGTTACATTATAAGTTATTGCATCTACTTCCAGAGCTTCTTTATACTCATATTCTTCTCGCTGTCCCGCTGCATCACCTTGGCGACGGCCAACTCGAAGTCCTCCTGGGTGACGTGGACCCGCCGCTCTCTCAGCGCGTACATCCCGGCCTCCGTGCAGACACCCTTCACCTCGGCCCCCGAGGCCCCCGGCATCAACTCGGCCAACTTCTTGAGATCGATCCCTCGCGTTAGGTTCATCTTCCGGGAGTGGATCCGAAGGATGTCGGCTCTCGCTTCCTCGTTCGGGGCCGGAAACTCGATCTTGCGATCGATCCGTCCGGGTCGCAGCAACGCCGTGTCCAGGATGTCTATCCGATTAGTCGCCATGACTACCTTTATGTTCTGTTTGGGTTCGAATCCGTCCAGCTGGTTGAGCAACTCGAGCATGGTGCGTTGGACCTCGGAGTCGCCCCCGGAGCCGGCATCGAGTCGCGACGACCCTATCGAGTCGATCTCGTCCATGAATATGATACTCGGTGCGTGTTCCCGGGCCATAACGAATAGTTCCCGGACCATACGGGCGCCCTCGCCGATAAACTTCTGGACCAGTTCGCTCCCGGAGACCCGGATGAACGTGCAGTCGGTGTGATGGGCGACGGCCCGAGCGAGGAGGGTCTTACCGGTGCCCGGGGGCCCGTACAACAGCACCCCCTTGGGCTGCGAGATGCCCAGAGCCTCGAACAACTCTGGATGCTTAACCGGCAACTCGATAACCTCCTTGATCTCTTTGATCTGGTTGTCCAGCCCCCCGATCATCTCGTACGTAGAATCCGGTATCTTCTCCACCATCATTAACGACACCAACGGGTCAACCTTGCTCGGGAGTATTTTATGTAACGTGTAACTATCGTTACGCAATGCCACGCGAGAGTTCGCGGTAACGTCGTTTATATCGATGTTTTTATCGAGATCGACTACGAACTTACCCTCCGGATGCACTTTGACTAGAACCTTCTTCTTGTCCATGGCTTTAACAACCTCCCCCACGTAGGAACCTTGTTCCTGCAGGAGTTGTAACTCCTCTCTTAGCATCCGAACCTTCGCGTTTATCTCATTACGTTGGGCTTCCAACCTACGGAGGTTCTCGGTTTTCTCTTTCACGATGAACTCCAGTTCGTCGATCTTCGCGAGGTTGTAGTTCTTCAGCCAGTCCTCGGTGATTAGCGGACCGCTGTTGATGTCGGGACCCGGTACACCGAACCCGTTGTTTAACGCCGCCCCTTCGCCCGACTTGTCTCCCATGCTTTTCTTTACAGATGGCATCTGCTCAAATCAACCTATCAGACAGTTCCGCAGTTTATGCAGTATAGTATACTTGTATATGCTAACTGACTACGGCTAACAGCTAACACACACAGGACTGCAGGCTGCAGCTGCAAGCTGGCAGCAGGCAGGCCTAGCTCCTAGCAGGCTCAGGCCAACACTCAATAAACTACCGGTACTAACTACAGTAGCACCAGCACCGGTACCGGTAGCAGTTTTCAATCTTAAAAAAATCAGATGCCTTTGCAGAATGCAGCCGCAGTTTATTGCAGTATGACTAGACAGAATCTGCCATGACAATGTCATACCGGTATGCTAAGAAAACCCTCCCGGCCAGAGCACACTAGCAGAAGCCAATATTGTAAGCATTATTCATTCCAGAACATGTAATTATTCAACATGAGGTGATGTGAACCATTAGTGGCATATACACCATGTCCTGGAGCATAGTAGTTATTCTGGTACATGCCACCCACCCCCCCCCCCCCCCCCCCCGTCACAAATTTTTATATAACTCTTTTTGCATGAAATTTGGAACAGAGATAGTTTCACCTCCCTCCTCCTCCGTGGGTGAGCCAGAATTTTTAGTTTTGCTTAAATTATTTAGCTAGAAGTGTTTGAAAAAGGCGTCTCCATCGATATTTCACCAGTTACAGTGCAATTATTCTTCAACCTTATAGTGATTTGTTAGACTAAAAGCTGGCCATGCAAGGATTCCAAATATTACGTAAAAACATTCGAATTTGGTTTGGAAATAGCTGAGATAGGTAGGGGCATTCGAACGTTGCATGTATTTGGTCCCCACCTGCAGACAGGTCATTATTCTATTCTATTTAATAAATATTGTACCATATTCTGGAACATTTTGTTTATCCCATACGTAGCTGGGCAACAATCCAATGCCTCTTTAATTATACTATTATGAAGCTATTCAATATTCATACTTAAAACAAGATGTTCTAGAATATGGTGTTTTTATTTAATAATTTTTATTTGTAGAATAAAATAGCCATGCAACATTTGAACTCTCATATCTCAGCTATTTTTCAACGAATTTCAGATTGTGTTTCATATTTGGAATCCTTGCACGCAGTGGGGCTGAACCAACTTTTAGACGAAGAAAAATGCCCAGACAAACTGATTGCATTTTTTGATAGAGTTCAACACGCTGATTCCAAAAATGGTAATTTCAAATTGCAATGTATTAAGTTGTTGTAAGGTAAAGTAAGTGCGAGGTTGTTAGGTAAAGTAAGTGCGATGTTGTAAGGTAAAGTAAGTGTGATGTTGTAAGGTAAAGTAAGTGCGATGTTGTAAGGTAAAGTAAGTGTGAGGTTGTAAGGTAAAGTAAGTGTGATGTTGTAAGGTAAAGTAAGTGTGAGGTTGTAAGGTAAAGTAAGTGTGAGGTTGTAAGGTAAGTAAGTGCGATGTTGTAAGGTAAAGTAAGTGTGAGGTTGTAAGGTAAAGTAAGTGCGAGGTTGTAAGGTAAAGTAAGTGCGATGTTGTAAGGTAAAGTAAGTGCGATGTTGTAAGGTAAAGTAAGTGCAAGGTTGTAAGGTAAAGTAAGTGTGAGGTTGTAAGGTAAAGTAAGTGCGAGGTTGTAAGGTAAAGTAAGTGTGAGGTTGTAAGGTAAAGTAAGTGCGAGGTTGTAAGGTAAAGTAAGTGCGATGTTGTAAGGTAAAGTAAGTGCGATGTTGTAAGGTAAAGTAAGTGCAAGGTTGTAAGGTAAAGTAAGTGTGAGGTTGTAAGGTAAAGTAAGTGCGAGGTTGTAAGGTAAAGTAAGTGTGAGGTTGTAAGGTAAAGTAAGTGTGAGGTTGTAAGGTAAGTAAGTGCGATGTTGTAAGGTAAAGTAAGTGTGAGGTTGTAAGGTAAAGTAAGTGCGAGGTTGTAAGGTAAAGTAAGTGTGAGGTTGTAAGGTAAGGTAAGTGTGAGGTTGTAAGGTAAAGTAAGTGCGAGGTTGTAAGGTAAAGTAAGTGCGAGGTTGTAAGGTAAAGTAAGTGCGAGGTTGTAAGGTAAAGTAAGTGCGAGGTTGTAAGGTAAAGTAAGTGCGAGGTTGTTAGGTAAAGTATGTGTGAGGTTGTAAGGTAAAGTAAGTGCGAGGTTGTAAGGTAAAGTAAGTGCGAGGTTGTAAGGTAAAGTAAGTGCGAGGTTGTAAGGTAAAGTAAGTGCGAGGCTGTTAGGTAAAGTAAGTGTGAGGTTGTAAGGTGAAGTAAGTGCGAGGTTGTAAGGTAAAGTAAGTGTGAGGTTGTAAGGTAAAGTAAGTGTGAGGTTGTAAGGTAAAGTAAGTGCGAGGTTGTAAGGTAAAGTAAGTGTGAGGTTGTAAGGTAAAGTAAGTGTGAGGTTGTAAGGTAAAGTAAGTGTGATGTTGTAAGGTAAAGTAAGTGCGAGGTTGTAAGGTAAAGTAAGTGCGAGGTTGTAAGGTAAAGTAAGTGTGATTTTGTAAGGTAAAGTAAGTGCGAGGTTGTAAGGTAAAGTAAGTGCGAGGTTGTAAGGTAAAGTAAGTGCGAGGTTGTAAGGTAAAGTAAGTGTGAGGTTGTAAGGTAATGTAAGTGCGAGGTTGTAAGGTAAAGTAAGTGTGATGTTGTAAGGTAAAGTAAGTGTGAGGTTGTAAGGTAATGTAAGTGCGAGGTTGTAAGGTAAAGTAAGTGTGATGTTGTAAGGTAAAGTAAGTGCGAGGTTGTAAGGTAAAGTAAGTGCGAGGTTGTAAGGTAAAGTAAGTGTGAGGTTGTAAGGTAATGTAAGTGCGAGGTTGTAAGGTAAAGTAAGTGTGATGTTGTAAGGTAAAGTAAGTGTGAGGTTGTAAGGTAAAGTAAGTGCGAGGTTGTAAGGTAAAGTAAGTGCGAGGTTGTAAGGTAATGTAAGTGCGAGGTTGTAAGGTAAAGTAAGTGTGAGGTTGTAAGGTAATGTAAGTGCGAGGTTGTAAGGTAAAGTAAGTGTGATGTTGTAAGGTAATGTAAGTGCGAGGTTGTAAGGTAAAGTAAGTGTGAGGTTGTAAGGTAAAGTAAGTGCGAGGTTGTAAGGTAATGTAAGTGCTGACATCCATTCCCTGTAATATTAGTATCCTCGCATTCCCATCATTTTCTTCGGACATTTAATAATATAATCCTGATAAATGTTTATAATTATAATTGAATTATAGTACAATAGTAACATTTCACGAAATTGTTTCCACCACACCAATTCTACAAAATACAATAAAAATTTAGAGTGGGCATTTAATTTAAATATTTGTCATTATATTAAATACTGTAATATTAGAAAATTATTTAATACTATTTAATCAAACATCTCAAAAAGCCACCGTCACAAGATCTTGAAATTATCTTGAAATTGTAATTATTATCTTTGTAACTGGTGAATATCGCCGGAGAAACTTTTTTCAAACAATTGTATAGCTAAAGAATGAAATCGAAAATAACAATTCTGGCTAACCCGCTAAGGAGGAGGGAAGTAAAACTATCTCTGTTTCAAATTTTATGCAATCTCATTAAGGGGGGGGGGGGGGGGGGGGGAGCGCCGCCCCCTTCTGGAACATAAAATTCAACATCTGTTTTCAGATTATATAAGCAAATCATTTTTCACGTACTAACACAATTCCATTAACTACATTCTGTCCACGGTTTCCACCACAAAATCTGCGCCACTACCCGGTTTTACGCCCACGATACGGGAAGTTGTATATGTCTGCTTGGGGGAGAGCCAGCCGCTCTGTGGAGAGCCAGCCGCTCTGTGGAGAGCCAGCCGCACTGTGGAGAGCCAGCCGCTCTGTGGAGAGCCAGCCGCTCTGTGGAGAGCCAGCCGCTCTGTGGAGAGCCAGCCGCACTGTGGAGAGCCAGCCGCTCTGTGGAGAGCCAGCCGCTCTGTGGAGAGCCAGCCGCTCTGTGGAGAGCCAGCCGCTCTGTGGAGAGCCAGCCGCTCTGTGGAGAGCCAGCCGCACTCTACCACCTAATACATTGCAAACAAAACGCTAAGTCTTTGACATATTGGGCTGAGTCTAACAGCTAAATGCGATTTTTCTTTCTTAACTCTTTTTTTATTTTATCAATTAATTATATTTTTATTATTTACCACGTATGTTTTTACCGGTTTAATGCCATTCCCGAGGCGCAATTAAATTAAATTAATAATAACATTCTCGTAAATACTGAAACATATTTAGAAACAAAAAAAATAAAGTCGAATAGGTGGTCAGAAATACTTCGCTTCGGGTTAGGGTTACTTTCATTGCGCTAATTATTATTAGAGCTAAAACTCGGCCTTTTGTGTGTCATCATTCCACCGTTATTATTATTTTGTAGAGCACACATTCGGCGTCTAGGTGGGATCGAACCGGTGACCTCCTCATTAGAAGTCCGGCGCTCTAACCATTACCATAAACAGCACTGATCAACCCTACTGTAACTTTGTCGTATTGTCCGTTACTAAAAATCAACACAGACACTCATTAATTATTCTCTCCAAATTACAAATTTAACACAATAAATACCCTATAAAACAGAAATGTTTATAACACAAAAGTTTAATATTATTAATTATTATTAGCGCAGTTTAACAAAGTAATACCTACTAATATTTACTGGTAAATAAACACGAGATCCCACGCACTATACTTCGGGAATACATTTCGGTAATCTACGAGACTGTGAGAGTAGCTTGTCTCCGACATGTCCACCCATCTGGCAGTGGATACACGCAGTTGGTCTGTACCGTATGGTCTGGATGTCCGCCAGTAAGGGTTGTTTCCGTACAAACTGAAACAATATTGATTGCCACTCTAAACGGCATGTATAGAAACCCTGTATATAATTTACATATGTAAATCAGATAAGTTTGTTTACCCCTGTTCTTGTTTGACCTTGTTTGACCATGTTTGATTTATGTTTGTTTACCCCTGTTCTTGTTTGACCATGTTTGATTTATGTTTGTTTACCCCTGTTCTTGTTTGACCATGTTTGATTTATGTTTGTTTACCCCTGTTCTTGTTTGACCATGTTTGATTTATGTTTGTTTACCCCTGTTCTTGTTTGACCATGTTTGATTTATGTTTGTTTACCCCTGTTCTTGTTTGACCATGTTTGATTTATGTTTGTTTACCCCTGTTCTTGTTTGACCATGTTTGATTTATGTTTGTTTACCCCTGTTCTTGTTTGACCATGTTTGATTTACGTTTGTTTACCCCTGTTCTTGTTTGACCTTGTTTGATTTATGTTTGTTTACCCCTGTTCTTGTTTGACCATGTTTGATTTATGTTTGTTTACCCCTGTTCTTGTTTGACCATGTTTGATTTATGCTTGTTTACCCCTGTTCTTGTTTGACCATGTTTGATTTACGTTTGTTTACCCCTGTTCTTGTTTGACCTTGTTTGATTTATGTTTGTTTACCCCTGTTCTTGTTTGACCTTGTTTGATTTATGTTTGTTTACCCCTGTTCTTGTTTGACCATGTTTGATTTATGTTTGTTTACCCCTGTTCTTGTATGACCATGTTTGATTTATGTTTGTTTACCCCTACTACTACTACTACTACTAGGATCGGCATGCTGCATTGCAGCTGCATTTTTAAGAATGCTGTGCCGGCTTATCGACAAAATCGCACCGCCACAACTCCCTATCACCCATGACATTTGCTAGATCATCCGCATCTTCAAGGCCAGTGTCCTTTAAGATGCGTCTCAAGAAAGTCATGGGTTGTCCACCATGCTTATTCACTCCATGAGGCTGCCAAAGTACAAGATTATGCACTGGCTGGTCCTCACGGCGAAAGCAATGTCCTGCAAAGCGGAGCCGATTTTGTTCTAGTGTCAAGCTTGGGGGAACCAATGAGACACCTCCAATGTTATATAGTGTCTGGTTGGAGATGTGTGCATTGTACTTGACACAATGTACCCGGCGTAGCATTCTTGTGAATGTGCCATCCAGAGATTTGGTGTCCTCAGCAGTTAGAGCCCAGCATGGACTCCCGTAGAGGAGTACTGGAACTACTGCTGCTCTAAATAATCGGACCTTAAGTTTCCGATTAATTCTAGGTGACTTCCAAATCCTGGAAAGCCTATTCAAGGCTGCCCATGCCTTTCCCTTACGTATTCGAAGGTCCTCACCTGACTTCCGGATCCATGATCCCAGGTAACAGAAGTCGTCCACATGCTCAAGCATACCATCCTTTGAGCTTATGCTCATCCGATCAGAGACTTGCTGAGGACTTTCAAAGTTAACTGTCAGAATTTTGGTCTTTCTGGAGTTAATAAAAAGACCAACACTAGAAGCAGCATGTTCTAATGAGCTGAGGAGCCGCTGGGCTCCCTCTAATGATTCTGAGAGTACTCCTAAGTCATCAGCAAAGCCTGTTCTTGTTTGACCTTGTTTGATTTATGTTTGTTTACCCCTGTTCTTGTTTGACCATGTTTGATTTATGTTTGTTTACCCCTGTTCTTGTTTGACCATGTTTGATTTATGTTTGTTTACCCCTGTTCTTGTTTGACCATGTTTGATTTATGTTTGTTTACCCCTGTTCTTGTTTGACCATGTTTGATTTATGTTTGTTTACCCCTGTTCTTGTTTGACCATGTTTGATTTATGTTTGTTTACCCCTAATCCTGTTTGACCATGTTTGATTTATGTTTGTTTACCCCTGTTCTTGTTTGACCTTGTTTGATTTATGTTTGTTTACCCATGTTCTTGTTTGACCATGTTTGATTTATGTTTGTTCACCCCTGTTCTTGTTTGACCATGTTTGATTTATGTTTGTTTACCCCTGTTCTTGTTTGACCTTGTTTGATTAATGTTTGTTTACCCCTGTTCTTGTTTGACCATGTTTGATTTATGTTTGTTTACCCCTGTTCTTGTTTGACCATGTTGGATTTATGTTTGTTTACCCCTGTTCTTGTTTGACCATGTTTGATTTATGTTTTTTTTACCCCTGTTCTTGTTTGACCATGTTTGATTTATGTTTGTTTACCCCTGTTCTTGTTTGACCATGTTTGATTTATGTTTGTTTACCCCTGTTCTTGTTTGACCTTGTTTGATTTATGTTTGTTTACCCCTGTTCTTGTTTGACCATGTTTGATTTATGTTTTTTTACCCCTGTTCTTGTTTGACCATGTTTGATTTATGTTTTTTTACCCCTGTTCTTGTTTGACCATGTTTGATTTATGTTTTTTTACCCCTGTTCTTGTTTGACCATGTTTGATTTATGTTTGTTTACCCCTGTTCTTGTTTGACCATGTTTGATTTATGTTTGTTTACCCCTGTTCTTGTTTGACCATGTTTGATTTATGTTTGTTCACCCCTGTTCCTGTTTGACCATGTTTGATTTATGTTTGTTTACCCCTGTTCTTGTTTGACCATGTTTGATTTATGTTTGTTTACCCCTGTTCTTGTTTGACCATGTTTGATTTATGTTTGTTTACCCCTGTTCTTGTTTGACCATGTTTGATTTACGTTTTTTTACCCCTGTTCTTGTTTGACCATGTTTGATTTATGTTTGTTTACCCCTGTTCTTGTTTGACCATGTTTGATTTATGTTTGTTTACCCCTGTTCTTGTTTGACCATGTTTGATTTATGTTTTTTTACCCCTGTTCTTGTTTGACCATGTTTGATTTATGTTTTTTTACCCCTGTTCTTGTTTGACCATGTTTGATTTATGTTTTTTTACCCCTGTTCTTGTTTGACCATGTTTGATTTATGTTTGTTTACCCCTGTTCTTGTTTGACCATGTTTGATTTATGTTTGTTTACCCCTGTTCTTGTTTGACCATGTTTGATTTATGTTTGTTTACCCCTGTTCTTGTTTGACCATGTTTGATTTATGTTTGTTTACCCCTGTTCTTGTTTGACCATGTTTGATTTATGTTTGTTCACCCCTGTTCCTGTTTGACCATGTTTGATTTATGTTTGTTTACCCCTGTTCTTGTTTGATTTATGTTTGTTTACCCCTGTTCTTGTTTGACCATGTTTGATTTATGTTTGTTTACCCCTGTTCTTGTTTGACCATGTTTGATTTATGTTTGTTTACCCCTGTTCTTGTTTGACCATGTTTGATTTATGTTTTTTTACCCCTGTTCTTGTTTGACCATGTTTGATTTATGTTTGTTTACCCCTGTTCTTGTTTGACCATGTTTGATTTATGTTTGTTTACCCCTGTTCTTGTTTGACCATGTTTGATTTATGTTTTTTTTACCCCTGTTCTTGTTTGACCATGTTTGATTTATGTTTGTTCACCCCTGTTCTTGTTTGATTTATGTTTGTTTACCCCTGTTCTTGTTTGACCATGTTGATTTATGTTTGTTTACCCCTGTTCTTGTTTGACCTTGTTTGATTTATGTTTGTTTACCCCTGTTCTTGTTTGACCATGTTTGATTTATGTTTGTTTACCCCTGTTCTTGTTTGACCTTGTTTGATTTATGTTTGTTTACCCCTGTTCTTGTTTGACCATGTTTGATTTATGTTTGTTTACCCCTGTTCTTGTTTGACCATGTTTGATTTATGTTTGTTTACCCCTGTTCTTGTTTGACCATGTTTGATTTATGTTTTTTTTACCCCTGTTCTTGTTTGACCATGTTTGATTTATGTTTGTTTACCCCTGTTCTTGTTTGACCATGTTTGATTTATGTTTGTTTACCCCTGTTCTTGTTTGACCATGTTTGATTTATGTTTGTTTACCCCTGTTCTTGTTTGACCATGTTGATTTATGTTTGTTTACCCCTGTTCTTGTTTGACCATGTTGATTTATGTTTGTTTACCCCTGTTCTTGTTTGACCATGTTTGATTTATGTTTGTTCACCCCTGTTCTTGTTTGACCATGTTTGATTTATGTTTGTTTACCCCTGTTCTTGTTTGATTTATGTTTGTTCACCCCTGTTCTTGTTTGATTTATGTTTGTTTACCCCTGTTCTTGTTTGACCATGTTGATTTATGTTTGTTTACCCCTGTTCTTGTTTGACCTTGTTTGATTTATGTTTGTTTACCCCTGTTCTTGTTTGACCATGTTTGATTTATGTTTGTTTACCCCTGTTCTTGTTTGACCTTGTTTGATTTATGTTTGTTTACCCCTGTTCTTGTTTGACCATGTTTGATTTATGTTTGTTTACCCCTGTTCTTGTTTGACCATGTTTGATTTATGTTTGTTTACCCCTGTTCTTGTTTGACCATGTTTGATTTATGTTTTTTTACCCCTGTTCTTGTTTGACCATGTTTGATTTATGTTTGTTTACCCCTGTTCTTGTTTGACCATGTTTGATTTATGTTTGTTTACCCCTGTTCTTGTTTGACCATGTTTGATTTATGTTTGTTTACCCCTGTTCTTGTTTGACCATGTTGATTTATGTTTGTTTACCCCTGTTCTTGTTTGACCATGTTGATTTATGTTTGTTTACCCCTGTTCTTGTTTGACCATGTTTGATTTATGTTTGTTCACCCCTGTTCTTGTTTGACCATGTTTGATTTATGTTTGTTTACCCCTGTTCTTGTTTGACCATGTTTGATTTATGTTTGTTTACCCCTGTTCTTGTTTGACCATGTTGATTTATGTTTGTTTACCCCTGTTCTTGTTTGACCATGTTTGATTTATGTTTGTTTACCCCTGTTCTTGTTTGACCATGTTTGATTTATGTTTGTTTACCCCTGTTCTTGTTTGATTTATGTTTGTTTACCCCTGTTCTTGTTTGACCTTGTTTGATTTGTTTGTTTACCCCTGTTCTTGTTTGACCATGTTTGATTTATGTTTGTTTACCCCTGTTCTTGTTTGACCATGTTTGATTTATGTTTGTTTACCCCTGTTCTTGTTTGACCATGTTTGATTTATGTTTGTTTACCCCTGTTCTTGTTTGATTTATGTTTGTTTACCCCTGTTCTTGTTTGACCATGTTTGATTTATGTTTGTTTACCCCTGTTCTTGTTTGATTTATGTTTGTTTACCCCTGTTCTTGTTTGACCTTGTTTGATTTATGTTTGTTTACCCCTGTTCTTGTTTGACCATGTTTGATTTATGTTTGTTTACCCCTGTTCTTGTTTGACCATGTTTGATTTATGTTTGTTTACCCCTGTTCTTGTTTGACCATGTTTGATTTATGTTTGTTTACCCCTGTTCTTGTTTGACCATGTTTGATTTATGTTTGTTTACCCCTGTTCTTGTTTGACCATGTTTGATTTATGTTTTTTTTACCCCTGTTCTTGTTTGACCATGTTTGATTTATGTTTGTTTACCCCTGTTCTTGTTTGACCATGTTTGATTTATGTTTTTTTACCCCTGTTCTTGTTTGACCATGTTTGATTTATGTTTGTTTACCCCTGTTCTTGTTTGACCATGTTTGATTTATGTTTGTTTACCCCTGTTCTTGTTTGACCATGTTTGATTTATGTTTGTTTACCCCTGTTCTTGTTTGACCATGTTTGATTTATGTTTGTTTACCCCTGTTCTTGTTTGACCATGTTTGATTTATGTTTGTTTACCCCTGTTCTTGTTTGACCTTGTTTGATTTATGTTTGTTTACCCCTGTTCATGTTTGACCATGTTTGATTTATGTTTGTTTACCCCTGTTCTTGTTTGACCATGTTTGATTTATGTTTGTTTACCCCTGTTCTTGTTTGACCATGTTTGATTTATGTTTGTTTACCCCTGTTCTTGTTTGACCATGTTTGATTTATGTTTGTTTACCCCTGTTCTTGTTTGACCATGTTTGATTTATGTTTGTTTACCCCTGTTCTTGTTTGACCATGTTTGATTTATGTTTGTTTACCCCTGTTCTTGTTTGACCTTGTTTGATTTATGTTTGTTTACCCCTGTTCATGTTTGACCTTGTTTGATTTATGTTTGTTTACCCCTGTTCTTGTTTGACCTTGTTTGATTTATGTTTGTTTACCCCTGTTCTTGTTTGACCATGTTGATTTATGTTTGTTTACCCCTGATCTTGTTTGACCATGTTTGATTTATGTTTGTTTACCCCTGTTCTTGTTTGACCTTGTTTGACCTTGTTTGATTTATGTTTGTTTACCCCTGTTCTTGTTTGACCTTGTTTGATTTATGTTTGTTTACCCCTGTTCTTGTTTGACCTTGTTTGATTTATGTTTGTTTACCCCTGTTCTTGTTTGACCTTGTTTGATTTATGTTTGCTCACCCCTGTTCTTGTTTGACCATGTTTGATTTATGTTTGTTTACCCCTGTTCCTGTTTGACCATGTTTGATTTATGTTTGTTTACCCCTGTTCATATTTGACCTTGTTTGATTTATGTTTGTTTACCCCTGTTCTTGTTTGACCTTGTTTGATTTATGTTTGTTTACCCCTGTTCTTGGTTGACCTTGTTTGATTTATGTTTGTTTACCCCTGTCCTTGTTTGACCATGTTTGATTTATGTTTGTTTACCCCTGTTCTTGTTTGACCATGTTTGATTTATGTTTGTTTACCCCTGTTCTTGTTTGACCATGTTTGATTTATGTTTGTTTACCCCTGTTCTTGTTTGACCATGTTTGATTTATGTTTGTTTACCCCTGTTCTTGTTTGACCATGTTTGATTTATGTTTGTTTACCCCTGTTCTTGTTTGACCATGTTTGATTTATGTTTGTTTACCCCTGTTCTTGTTTGACCATGTTTGATTTATGTTTGTTTACCCTTGTTCTTGTTTGACCATGTTTGATTTATGTTTGTTTACCCCTGTTCTTGTTTGACCATGTTTGATTTATGTTTGTTTACCCCTGTTCTTGTTTGACCATGTTTGATTTATGTTTTTTTACCCCTGTTCTTGTTTGACCATGTTTGATTTATGTTTGTTTACCCCTGTTCTTGTTTGACCATGTTTGATTTATGTTTGTTTACCCCTGTTCTTGTTTGACCATGTTTGATTTATGTTTGTTTACCCCTGTTCTTGTTTGACCATGTTTGATTTATGTTTTTTTTACCCCTGTTCTTGTTTGACCATGTTTGATTTATGTTTGTTTACCCCTGTTCTTGTTTGACCATGTTTGATTTATGTTTGTTTACCACTTATGTGATTATTTGTAGTTGTTATAACTCTTTGTTAACATAATCGGACACTTAAGGTCCGATTATTTAGAGCAGCAGTAGTTCCATTCCAGTACTCCTCTATGGGAGTCCATGCTGGGCTCTAACTGCTGAGGACACCAAATCTCTGGATGGCACATTCACAAGAATGCTACGCCGGGTTCATTGTGTCAAGTACAATGCACACATCTCCAACCAGACACTATATAACATTGGAGGTCTCTCAACGGTTCCCCCAAGCTTGACACTAGAACAAAATCGCCTCCGCTTTGCAGGACATTGCTTTCGCCGTGAGGACCAGCCAGTGCATAATCTTGTACTTTGGTAGACTCATGGAGTGAATAAGCATGGTGGACAGCCCATGACTTTCTTGAGACGCATCTTAAAGGACACTGGCCTTGAAGATGCGGATGATCTAGCAAATGTCATGGGTGATAGGGAGTTGTGGCGGTGCAATTTTGTCGATAAGCCGGCACAGCATTCTTAAAAATGCAGCCGCAATGCAGCATGCCGATCCTAGTAGTTAGCATAATCGAATGATAATTGTTACAGGAGAGGGGGGAGTGTAACAAATAGAGAAATACAAATCGGTAACCCCATTCAATTATTGTATTTGGTATTTATTTATCACCCCTTTACCTAGAAGAAGATTGAACTTTGTTAGGCTTAACTTAATTAAACATTGTTATTAAAACTAAGTTAATAATGATTTGAACGTTATTATCTAAGTGTATTTATAAAAGTAAAGTTATCTTCACCACCAAAGATTACGCACAAAGTTTGAGGACTTCCAGTGCTGTCCCCCCAGAACTTTACTCCCCAGAGGAAACTCCAGTACTCATTTAGCTACCATTTAAGGATGCAAGGCAGAGATGCGTCCTGGCTGGTCCCTTTAAAGCATTCGTGCCGAAAAGAAAACTGCCCTGGCCCGTGTGAGGATCGAACCCATCACCTATGGGAGATGTGAATTCAATGCAACCACTACACCAAGGTGGAACCCTAGGCAAGGCAGAGATGCGCCCTGGCTAGTCCATTTAAAGCATTCGTGCTGAAACGAAAACTACGAAGCCCATGTGGGATCGAACCCACGACCTCCTACATTATGTCAACTTATCGGCGTTCTTAGCATACAATAACTATCATTCTCGCTAGTGAGTAGCAAAGAATACTAGTAAATACTTAAGATATTGATTACTTTGCAGCGTTACGAACTATAAGCCGTAACGGTACGGCAACGCTTATAATAATAATTATTAACAAAGACTTGAAATACTTGATAACTTACGAGTTAGTAATGGACGTCTCCAGATTAATTAGTCTCACATGGGGTTTCATTTGTTCTAGAACTTCTATAGTGTCTCCCAGGAATAATTAACTGGACGCTCTGCAGGTAGAGCTCCTGACCTAAACAATAAAACCAAAAGAATCGTTATTCCTAGTTCTAGGGGGGGGGGGGGGGGGGGGGGGGGGGGGGGCTGGTCGTTTAGCCCAGTGCGTAATCCTTGGCCAATTAGCTCGAATTCCCCCATAATATTCTGCGAAAATAAAAACATACCTGAGAGGTACCGGACTGTAGGGCGGGTTGCTATAACGACAATATAATTTTAGACAAACGGGCAGTACAGTTGAATTCTGGTAGTACAGTTTTTGGCAAAGGCTACTGACCGGACCCGTTGACCGGACCCGCTGACTGGCTGACCGGACACATTGCCATTTAAAGGAGCAGGTTAGTAAAGGAGCAGGTTAGTAAAGGAGCAGGTTAGTAAAGGAGCAGGTTAGTAAAGGAGCAGGTTAGTAAATGAGCAGGTTAGTAAAGGAGCAGGTTAGTAAAGGAGCAGGTTAGTAAAGGAGCAGGTTAGTAAAGGAGCAGGATACAGATCACATAGGCGTGTTGGGGGAACCAAAACAATAAACAATTAAGTTAACTAAGTTAATTAAGTTAAGATTATGCAGGTTACTTAATTGTGGTAATAAGGGTCCGGTCAATAATACACAAGTAAAATATAAATCAAATATAAATAAGCCTCAACACGGTATGTAGATGGTCCGCGCCCGGACAATGGGTCCGGTCAGTAGCCACTTCTACAGATGTTGAGCGAGTGGCGGTGATGAGCTGGAGCTTCCCCATTCAATAGAAATTGTTGTTTAACTGACTCCTATTGAGTATCGAGAACGCCAGTGTCTACGGACTTACTTTCGTATCACCAAGGCAACGTAATCGTTTGCATCTTTGACGTAATCTTCATAAAGACGTGGATCGCAGGAATGTTTCTGTATCATATCGACTCCACGACCCAACATTACATCTCCGCACATAAATATTCTTACAGGTGGAGAATCGGCGGAGGGAGAAGCCATATTACATCATCAGTCGTATCTTACAGATAATCAAGTTACTGCATCACCCAGTCGCCCGCACTGCTTCACATATTACATATACTGATATACACACAGGTTGTGGGTTGATAGGCTAATTTATGTAATACAGCTATGCTAACCAAATATTACATAATTCAGTAATTAATGCAACGTGCCGGTGCCGTAGGCCTACCCTATAGGCTACCATCCAATCTGCCTATAAATAGTACCGGTAAACAATAACTGCGATATTCTACCGGTAACTAGTTTGTTACTAAATAACTAAGCTGCTAACGCTAAGCCTATCGGATAGGCTGATAGGTGGACGTCGTTGCATCTGTATATAGAGATATATATATACCTGCAGGGCTGGCTGATCCTAATAATGCAACATTATGCCTACTGTGCTACTGACCTACAAGACTGACAATATAGAACAGAATTAAACAACTTGGTTTAGAACTGAATGAATATAGAACAGTGCAACTTGCTTCAGCTACAAGGCTACTCTATGAGTCAATGGTGAAACAAAATACAAATCTGAAAGAAGTTTGGCAGACGAGAAACCTTTTAGCAGATACTTTTGAGTCTTAGCAATTCTGCAATTTATATACTAGGTTTAGATTCAGAGACCAATTAAGGTGACAGAAAAATGGTGGTTTACTGAGTAATATTTCAGCCAACAGGCCTTTATCAAACTCAAACAATCAGATATATCTACCAACAGAGAAGCACAGTACAGACTCAGAATGCAATTCAAATTTCCCTCTAAAGACTATTGCACCAAAAAAGAAAAGATATACAGTACATCAACTAATTTAATGTTTCTAATTTTAATTGCACCAAATTGAAAAATGATTGAAAAAAGTCTATTCTAAATTTTGCGTGTGTCGTAATAGTAAAAAAAAATATATATGAAAAATGTATATAAAGAAATTTTTTGTACCCGTGATAATGTTTATATTACCTACCATCCCGTATCGAAATCTTTAGCGTGCTGTATGTTAATGCTTGGTGTTTTTGTATGTATATATATAGCA
>JAUCBJ010006155.1:0-10864 GCA_032718475.1 Nemertoderma westbladi | reverse complement strand
GGACAGTAGCCCCCCGGACAGTAGCCCCCCGGACAGTAGCCCCCCGGACAGTAGCCCCCCGGACAGTAGCCCCCCGGACAGTAGCCCCCCGGACAGTAGCCCCCCGGACAGTAGCCCCCGGACAGTAGCCCCCGGACAGTAGCCCCCCGGACAGTAGCCCCCCGGACAGTAGACCCCCGGACAGTAGCCCCCCGGACAGTAGCCCCCCGGACAGTAGCCCCCCGGACAGTAGCCCCCCGGACAGTAGCCCCCCGGACAGTAGCCCCCGGACAGTAGCCCCCCGGACAGTAGCCCCCCGGACAGTAGCCCCCCGGACAGTAGCCCCCCGGACAGTAGCCCCCCGGACAGTAGCCCCCCGGACAGTAGCCCCCCGGACAGTAGCCCCCCGGACAGTAGCCCCCCGGACAGTAGCCCCCCGGACAGTAGCCCCCCGGACAGTAGCCCCCCGGACAGTAGCCCCCCGGACAGTAGCCCCCCGGACAGTAGCCCCCCGGACAGTAGCCCCCCGGACAGTAGCCCCCCGGACAGTAGCCCCCCGGACAGTAGCCCCCCGGACAGTAGCCCCCCGGACAGTAGCCCTGCGGACAGTAGCCCCCCGGACAGTAGCCCCCCGGACAGTAGCCCCCCGGACAGTAGCCCCCCGGACAGTAGCCCCCCGGACAGTAGCCCCCCGGACAGTAGCCCCCCGGACAGTAGCCCCCCGGACAGTAGCCCCCCGGACAGTAGCCCCCGGACAGTAGCCCCCCGGACAGTAGCCCCCCGGACAGTAGCCCCCCGGACAGTAGCCCCCCGGACAGTAGCCCCCCGGACAGTAGCCCCCCGGACAGTAGCCCCCCGGACAGTAGCCCCCCGGACAGTAGCCCCCCGGACAGTAGCCCCCCGGACAGTAGCCCCCCGGACAGTAGCCCCCCGGACAGTAGCCCCCCGGACAGTAGCCCCCCGGACAGTAGCCCCCCGGACAGTAGCCCCCCGGACAGTAGCCCCCCGGACAGTAGCCCCCCGGACAGTAGCCCCCCGGACAGTAGCCCCCCGGACAGTAGCCCCCCGGACAGTAGCCCCCCGGACAGTAGCCCCCCGGACAGTAGCCCCCCGGACAGTAGCCCCCCGGACAGTAGCCCCCCGGACAGTAGCCCCCCGGACAGTAGCCCCCCGGACAGTAGCCCCCCGGACAGTAGCCCCCCGGACAGTAGCCCCCCGGACAGTAGCCCCCCGGACAGTAGCCCCCCGGACAGTAGCCCCCCGGACAGTAGCCCCCCGGACAGTAGCCCCCCGGACAGTAGCCCCCCGGACAGTAGCCCCCCGGACAGTAGCCCCCCGGACAGTAGCCCCCCGGACAGTAGCCCCCCGGACAGTAGCCCCCCGGACAGTAGCCCCCCGGACAGTAGCCCCCCGGACAGTAGCCCCCCGGACAGTAGCCCCCCGGACAGTAGCCCCCCGGACAGTAGCCCCCCGGACAGTAGCCCCCCGGACAGTAGCCCCCCGGACAGTAGCCCCCCGGACAGTAGCCCCCCGGACAGTAGCCCCCCGGACAGTAGCCCCCCGGACAGTAGCCCCCCGGACAGTAGCCCCCCGGACAGTAGCCCCCCGGACAGTAGCCCCCCGGACAGTAGCCCCCCGGACAGTAGCCCCCCGGACAGTAGCCCCCCGGACAGTAGCCCCCCGGACAGTAGCCCCCCGGACAGTAGCCCCCCGGACAGTAGCCCCCCGGACAGTAGCCCCCCGGACAGTAGCCCCCCGGACAGTAGCCCCCCGGACAGTAGCCCCCCGGACAGTAGCCCCCCGGACAGTAGCCCCCCGGACAGTAGCCCCCCGGACAGTAGCCCCCCGGACAGTAGCCCCCCGGACAGTAGCCCCCCGGACAGTAGCCCCCCGGACAGTAGCCCCCCGGACAGTAGCCCCCCGGACAGTAGCCCCCCGGACAGTAGCCCCCCGGACAGTAGCCCCCCGGACAGTAGCCCCCCGGACAGTAGCCCCCCGGACAGTAGCCCCCCGGACAGTAGCCCCCCGGACAGTAGCCCCCCGGACAGTAGCCCCCCGGACAGTAGCCCCCCGGACAGTAGCCCCCCGGACAGTAGCCCCCCGGACAGTAGCCCCCCGGACAGTAGCCCCCCGGACAGTAGCCCCCCGGACAGTAGCCCCCCGGACAGTAGCCCCCCGGACAGTAGCCCCCCGGACAGTAGCCCCCCGGACAGTAGACCCCCGGACAGTAGCCCCCCGGACAGTAGCCCCCCGGACAGTAGCCCCCCGGACAGTAGCCCCCCGGACAGTAGCCCCCCGGACAGTAGCCCCCCGGACAGTAGCCCCCCGGACAGTAGCCCCCCGGACAGTAGCCCCCCGGACAGTAGCCCCCCGGACAGTAGCCACCCGGACAGTAGCCCTCCGGACAGTAGCCCCCCGGACAGTAGACCCCGGACAGTAGCCCCCCGGACAGTAGCCCCCCGGACAGTAGCCCCCCGGACAGTAGCCCCCCGGACAGTAGCCCCCCGGACAGTAGCCCCCCGGACAGTAGCCCCCCGGACAGTAGCCCCCCGAACAGTAGCCCCCGGACGGACAGTAGCCCCCCGGACAGTAGCCCCCCGGACAGTAGCCCCCCGAACAGTAGCCCCCCGAACAGTAGCCCCCCGAACATTACACCCCCCCGGAAAATAGCCACCAGCCCCAAAAGAAGAGTAGTATTACGAAAAAAACATCTACATTTTCTTTTATTCAGTAATATTTTATATCACTGAAATTCCAGAATATATTATTTTTTTAATGCTCTTTTTATATTGGTGAAATATACTATAACATTAGTAGATATGTTTTTTACGATACCTAGTGTTTTTTGATAGCTAGTGTTTTTTGATAGCTAGTATTTTTTGAAATTATAAAAAAAATCTTAAAACATGGATATTTCAGGTTTAAAGTGTTGCAGAATATATTAATGACCAAAATAATTTTCAAAAAATACTAACTACCATAAAAAAATCTACTAAGGTTCTAGAACATTCACAAATATTAAAAAACACTCAAAAAAAATATGATTTTTTTTTATTTTCAAAAAATACTAGCTAATAAAAAAAACACAGCTACCATAAAAAATACATAAGATTTTTCGTTTGTACATAGGTTTCACTAGTCAAAATAATAACGAAACAAAGTTGTGCTAAGGGGCGCCTCAAAGCTTATAGTCCTGCTTGAATAATGTGTTGGGAAATGTAAAGATCACTTCAGCAACTTGCTGGGGCAAATGGGCAACCACCAAACATCGATGTTAGCCCTACAGTACAAGGAAAATATATGACAAAGAAGGATTAAAAGATTAATCCAAAGAAGGATTAAAAGCATGTCAATTGTCCAATCATAAAGCGAGTGGATTAGACGAAATCCCCGCAGAGGTATGGAAAACAGGTGTAAGAGCCAAAACGGGTTTAAACCAAATAGATCAACAATAGCTCAGATACCCGCAGACATGACTTTTGTGGACTTCAAGAAGGCATTCGACTCCATCCATAGAGGTAAAATGCTTGAAATCCTAAGAGCTTATGGAATAC
The DNA here is from genome assembly GCA_032718475.1 of Nemertoderma westbladi. Lineage (NCBI taxonomy): Eukaryota > Metazoa > Xenacoelomorpha > Nemertodermatida > Nemertodermatidae > Nemertoderma > Nemertoderma westbladi. The sequence continues at coordinate 7,331 of JAUCBJ010006155.1, read as the reverse complement.
CAGAAGTAATTGTTGCTGGCATTGGATTGTTATATTGTGACACAGAAGCACTGGTACTCTCGCCAGATGGTGAAACTGAGTTTTTCTCAATCATGGCTAGCGTACTGCAAGGTGGCACATTAGCACCATTAATATTTGTAATTGTGCTGGATTACGCAATGAGGACGGCCACAAAGGGTGAAGATCTGGGATTCATACTCCAAGAACGCAGAAGTGGTAGATCTCCGGCAACTACAGTCGCAGACACCGACTTCGCGGATGACATCGCCCTGCTCTTTAATATGGTAACAGATGCACAGCTTCTACTAAATAAAGTGGAGAGGGCTGCTAAGGAGGTTGGATTGCATATAAATGCTACCAATAACGAATTCATGACCTTTAATGTTGATGGAAACTTGACAACCATTGCTAATAATCAACTAAGGGAGGTCGACGACTTCCAGTACCTAGGATCATGGATAGAGAGTAGCAAAAATGACATAGAAGTTAGGAAGGCAAAGGCTTGCGTAGCTCTATCAAAAATGGATACCATCTGGAAATCAGATCTCTCCAGGCACCTGAAGACTGTGTTCTTTCGAGCTACAGTGGGGATTGTATTTTTATAAGGATTTGGTGTCCTCAGCAGTTAGAGCCCAGCATGGACTCCCATAGATGAGTACTGGAACTAATGCTGCTCTAAATAATCTGACCTTAAGTTTCCGATGAATTCTGTGTGACTTCCAAATCCTGGATAGCCCATTCAAGGCTGCCCATGCCTTTCCCTAACATATTCGAAGGTCCTCATCTGACTTTTGGATCCATGATCCCAGGTAACAGAAGACGTCCACATGCTCAAGCATACCATCCTATGAGCTTATGCTCATCCTGTCAGAGACTTGCTGAGGACTTTCAAGGTTAACTATCAAAATTTTGGTCTTTTTGGAGTAAATAAAAAGACTAACACTAGAAGCAGCCTGATCTAATGAGCTGAGGAGCCGTTGGACTCCCTCTAGTGATTCTGCAAGTGCTCCTAAGTCATCAGCAAAGCCCAGATCAGTTAGGGACTTCACAGGATTTCCTCGAGTTCTGGAGCCAGTTGGAGGATCTACCATCACCCCATCATCATTATGATGATCTAAGGACATGCATAGAACATAGTCACTACGATTATGAACAAGAATGGTGCAAGTGGGTCTCCCTGGAGGACGCTACATAACACTTCAAATGGTTCTGTGTCACCGTCAACAGTAGATACAAATGTTGTAGAACCATCGTATACTGATCTGCAAGGAATATAGGAAATAATCAACAAGGAAGGTTGACGACTTCCAGTCCCTTTCGTCATGGATAGAGAGTCGCAAAGACATAGAAGTTAGGAAAGCAAAGGCTTGGGTAGCTCTATCAAAAATGGATACCATCTGGAAATCAGATCTCCCCAGGCACCTGAGGTGTAAGTGAAGTGTACAAGAAAGTGTTCTTTAATACGCGAGTGAGACCTGGACACTGACCAAATCACTTCAACAACGAATTGATGGTTGCTACACAAGACTACTAAAGGCATCCCTAAATAACAGCTGGAGACAAAACATGACAAACGCTGAGTATTATGGTACAATACCACCTGAATCAATCATGCCCCGTGAACCTAGATTAAGATTCAGTGGGCACTGCTGGAGAAGTAAAGACGATCCTACCAGAGTAGATCTATAAAGATCTACTTTTTGGCAAGCAACAAAAGGAAAGCATAGATATGGACGATGAAGATGATGATGATACACTGAACAAAAACTAAAAATGATAATCAAAAAAATAAATAATCAATAATAAAATTTATTGAAAAAGAAACGAACGACACTTGGAGATCCATCAAGTCGCCTTGGAGCTCCATCACGTCGCCTCCACATTCGATATTGTGGCGTACTGCTGTACCGTAAAGTGCTAAAAATATACTGTAGGCAGGTTTCTATTCTATTCTACTCTAGAACTCTAGTGATATTATTATATATTGTCGCAAACCTATTATGCTAATATAATTAATTTAAAAACAAACCCGGGATCCAGCTATCATGTGGGAGCAGCAATCCTTCCGGTTATATATTTCCACTGTATTAACCAATGCTACGATTTCTAAGTCAACCCAGACATATTGAGGTGCTTCGTTGTCAGATTGAGAACAGGAATCTCGGTTCCATCTGCCGTCAATGTTACCATCAACAGCTCGATCAGACACTCCCCCATCAGTCACACTGTCCTGTCCTGTTTTCTTACGCAAAGCTAAATTCTCTAAATAATAATTATATGAATTGGAGTAGAGCTGTTAGTTAATGCAACTGTAATTAATTATGTGATATTAATGTTGTCCAGAAATGGGAAAAATTAGGAAGTGTGTCACCGGTAAAGTATGTTAAGTATGTTAGAGTGAAACAGGAGGGAAGTATAAGTAAATAGATATTCTGCTCGATGTCCAGACAATTGCGACCCTTGATTTTATATAAATTTGCTGGGTGGGAAGAAATATTTTTTAAATTCAGTAAGGGCGGCGTTGAGTGAGGTGAATTCGCCGCCCCTACAAAGGACGCAGTCTACATACTGGACGCGTAGTTACTGCGAAAACGGTGTTCCCCCCCATTCGACCTATTTCCAGAGGTACGATTTTCTTGATTTTTCGAGGGGGGATGCGTAATGCCAAAAAAATAAGATTCTTCAGAGCTTTTAGCGAATCTATCGTTTTGACGGACATGACGGACAATTGTCTGGTTTTTTGTCTTTTTTTCACTAGGACTCTTAAAAAACCTCTATTTGACGCATCCAGAGACACTGAGAATCGAAAGAGGGGGTCTAAATTAGACGTTTCCACTTCTTGGAATACCCCACCTCCGGGCTTGTTTTCCGTCTATTGTCCGTCAAAGTTGAAAAAACGTACAAAATGACTTTGCGAGATCCATAATAACTCGGCTACTATTTATCGTACGGGAACGAAAGTAACGCGGTTGCAATGATGACGAGTGGGTCTACCTTCGTATCGTATCTTCTAAGATATTTGCAACTCTAACATTATTAAATCTAACCCTTCGACGGACACGGCGGACAAAAATCCGTCATTTTTTCGACAATTTTAAAATTTTTTTGAAAGGCGCTCTACAGTAGCTCGAAAAAACCCTAGGTTATGGCTTAGCCGACGCCGGGATACGATAGAAGGGATTAATTAGTGAATTCGTTTTTTTTTTCAAAAAAGATTACCACGCCTTTTTTCCGAAAATGCCCGTCAAAGTTGAAAAAACGGACAAAATGACTTTGCGGGATCCGCTATAACTCGGCTAATATTAATCGTACGGGGACGAAAGTAACGCGGTTGGAAAGGGGAAGAGTGGTACTACCTTCGTATCGAATGGGGGTAAGAGATTTATTAAAATTTCTGGTGGAAAAAGGGGCCGTAAATTTGTACGTTTTTGTCCGTCTTTTTTCGAAATTTTATTTCCGAAATGTTTAATTTGACAACGCAGGTAGGATTCCACTAATTCTTTTTTGAAACTCGTAGAAGACCATTGGGGCTACGTTCCTATCGAGTGGGGGTACAACAAATATTGTAAAAGCTTTTGCGGACATAACTAGTCATTTTTACGCAATGAGCAAAATACTCTAAAATAGCCCTAAAATTGTTCAACTACGCATCGGAAAGAAATTAGAACCAAGATGACGAAATCTGTCAGCTGATTCTTTGTGTACGTGGAGGTTTCTTTGTTCAGGCTTATTCAGCCAATCAGAGCAATCTTCCCCGTTATGCCAGTAGAGACCTAACTGAGGAAACTAGCGCAATGCATTATGGTTATCATTTTTCTGGGAATTAGATTCATCTCAGAATTCTGTACTAAGTACGGTCGTTTCAGACTTTGGCACAAAAAACATCTGATGGCCTTAGTTATAAGAACGTCAAAAGTTCCTGGCAGGCAAGCTGGCAGTTCCAAAACAATTAAAAATAAAACCCCTAGCGGCGAACATATTATTACAGATCCATCACTGATAGCAGGCGCACTCAATACTCTTTTCTCTACTATAGACTCCTCATTAGCCAAAGCCATTCCCCATTCTCCCAGAAGTCCCACCCGCAATATACGTCACAACAGGCCAAATTCATTTGCTTTAATAAAGACAACTCCGGTAGAAGTACAATACCATCTGCTACAGTTAGATTCCCGTTGATCTACTAACGATAAATTTCCTACCGATCCTGTAAATATCTCTGCAGAATTACTATCATATCATTTATCATTTTTAATAAATCTATCAATTACGGGTGGTTTTTTCCCTGATCGGCTAAAAGTTGCAAGAGTAATTCCTGTTTACAAAGGAGGCAGCCTATCAGACTCAAACAATTACCGACCTATCACTATATTACCAATTTTCAGTAAAATATATTAGCGCATTATTTATTCACAGTTATTAGGTTACATCAGGTATTTTAGTATTCTTTAACCAAATCAATTCGGCTTTAGGAAAAAACTTACAACAACAGCAGCCATACTTAGCATAGTTGAAAATCTTAGACAACATTTAGACTCAGGTTCATCGTGTTGCGTAGTGTATAATGATTTAAAAAAGGCGTTTGACACGCTAGATCACGCCATAGTCATAAATAAGTTGTCCTGTTACGGTATCCACAGTCGACCTCTTGATCTTTTTACAAACTACTTAAGTGGCAGAACTCAGTAATTTACTGTCGGTAATTGCATTTCATCTGTAAATAATATCACTTGCGGAATCCCACAGGGAAGTTTACTAGGGCTACTACTTTTCCTGCTACACATCAACGATTTGCCCAATTCAGTAGATATTTTTACAACATTATATATTTGCAGACGATACAACTCTTTTACACAGTTCAAAATCTTTAACTAATTTACTGACCAATATGATAACCTATGAATGATAACCTAAATGATTTATCTGATTGTCTACTAGATAACAAACTATCTATAAATATATCCAAAACTGAGTACTGCCTCTTTACAAAACAAACCTTAACCGACAATCACCCGAACACAGATCTCTACCAAAAGTTAAAATTAAAGATTGTAATATAAAGGAAGTAAGCGCAGCAAAATTCTTGGGTATATTTATAGATAACAAACTAAATTGGAAGGCTCATCTCAAAGTAATCATTAAAAAAATATCTAAGACTGCCGGTGTACTGTATAAAATAAGACATATATTCCCCCTTTATATTTTATGCATGATATATTTTTCTTTGGTACATACTTTTATTTGTCCAATGGCATTGTATTATGGGGAAATTCATTTAGTTATGTTCTAACACCACTCAGGACGTAATTAAATAAAATTATTAGAACTATATCATTCAGTCACTACCGAGATTCAGCAACTCCAATATATAAAAAGCTTAATTTTCTTCCCCTGGATAAATTGTATACATTTGAGGTTGCCAAATTGATGTACGACGTGAATACCAATCAACCCCGCTTAATAAATATTTCCAAAGTTCTTCAGAAGTTCACAGATATAATACACGATCGGCAACTTCTGGTAATTATTTTATCCCCAGATTTAATCTCCACGTTGGTCAAAAATCTCTAAGTTACAACGGTCTCCAAATATGGAATACATTAAATCAAAATATTAAAACTCTTCCAAACAAAATATGTAAATGTCTCCATGTTAAATTACACCCCCAAATTAAATTATAATACAGTATTTGTACCATCTATTCAATTCTTAGCTATAATATTCATATACTTTCATTTTAATCTTATTATATATTTTAGGCTTGCTTGCAGAGACCACCCCCCCCCCCCCCCCCCCCACCTGGTGCGGTGGCTGCGACTCACTAGCTCCCTAGAGCTACCCGCGGTCTCCAGTCCCAAATAGAGTTCTACGAATTATATATAATATTGCATTATCAAATTTAACTGTATGTATATATTTGTGTATGTAATATTTGTGTATGTACGTAACATTTGGGAAATAAAAAATATTGAATTGAATTGAATATTGAATTGAATTGAACATTTCTACACCTAGTACTTAATTAATAATCATTTAAATTTCTCATCTCTTCGATTTGACACATCTCACATCTTAGAATTTTCTTTTTTAATGTTAGATAATAAATATTAAATAAATACCTAATATCAACACAGTTATTATTACCTTCGATCTTAAAGTGATCCGTCTTCACCTTGAATGGACCATTTCTCCCCACAGCTTGATACAATTGGACACATTTCCCAGGTCCAATTGTCCAACTGCGCGATTCTATTAATTCCTCTTGCCATATTGTAGCTGGTGCATTTGCCCATGAATAACCGATTGAGCTATTGTAAGTTGAAAACAACTTGTCAAATTCTTCCCCTGCTTCTCCAGCATCTAATATGATGGTATCTGAGTGTTTGACAAATTTGTCTTTGTTGGTAATACTAGTTCCTAAACGCACAAAGGCCTGCAATGTGTGAGGTATTGGCGAGAAACTGTTATCAAATGATTTGATTTTAACCCAACCATCGCGCAACACCCAATCTTCTCTTTTTCCTTTCTTCCAACCTGTAAAACGAGCTCTTTCATCATAGATATTTGTTGCAGCTGTTAATGTACCACCTGGTACTACTGATACATATGTTAAAAGATTTTTGGGGATCAAGGCAATTTCATCCCCTTCTTCGTTTATTTCCACCAAGAAATATTCCCAACCACCACTTGTAGTAAACCGGTTGGCTTCCATTAAACCATTTGGATCGGCCCCCCAAAAGAAGCCATGAGCAGTCTCAAATGACACAGTTCCATATTCTTCCCCTGTACCAATTCCCATTCTGAACATTCCTGATGTGGTAAGAGTTGTTTCTGTATTGGCGAGTAAGTTATCACTTGATGTTGCTGTTAGCAACTTGTTATTATGTATGGATCTTACCATCAAATATTCACTGCCGGGACCAACTTCGCCTTCACCATCAATTTCATTTCTACCATAAGAGAATCGCCACATTTGTTCTGGCCTTGAAACTAGCCAACAGCCATGTCCACTGCGTTCTAAAAAAGATAATAGCGAATTAAAACTGGAAGAACTTTTCAGTACTGCATGCAGCTGTTGTAGTTAGCAGGTGCTAGTTTTTTTGGTATAATAAGGCCTTTTTGTTGTTGCCATAATCTATATTTAGTTACAGTATGAGAGCATGAGATCTGTCAATTCTTCTCAAACTGCCACTTATGATGCTAGCACAAGACCCCTTCAAGTGAGTATTGATATGATGACATGATGTAATGCCGATCAGCATGTGAAATTATTGATGCCTAACAGTCCGTGCAAGAAGTCCGAAGTCTTAGGAAACTCGCAATGTCTGTGC
>JAUCBJ010006154.1:0-56531 GCA_032718475.1 Nemertoderma westbladi | reverse complement strand
GGGGTTTGAAAAAGTATTGTTCCATAACATTATTGGTGACGTAATACTATAGGTCGTGATTGGACAATGTGATATTGAGAATGTTCGGTCAATTACGCGACTGGCTACTTGGATTATTTTAAACTGAACTGAATTTTCTTTGAAACACGCATTTCTCTCTTACCAATCAATAAAATATGTTGATAGGCTTATCCACACAGCTAATCCCATATTATAACGTAATAGAGATACTATTCAGTAATTAATATTTAACAGTTAAATGACAAGAAAATAATTAATTCTAAAAGTTACAGGATAACAAATGTACAAAACATAATACATAGCTAATTATGTGGTTCCCTGTAGTAAGTGCACTCTGTAGATATTTCTGGAATAAGTACCGGTAGCAGTGGCTTGATTGATCAAACAACAAAATATTGTAATACATGTTGTAGCACATGCTTCTTCTACCCACTAAATTCAACCCAGTAGAACCTTTGCTGGGGACTGTTTCGAACCTGGGATTTATTTTCCTAGTGCAATTTTGTGTTTTATTTTCATTTAATAAAATATTTCCATTAGTCACTTCATCCACCAGAATCCGGGATCAAACCCTGGGATAATTGAAGTGGGAGCCAATACCTCTAAGTTAGTGAGATAGGAGAATAAATTTCACAGCCATTCTAAGGGAAACCTTTTCTATATACTTTTTACTATTAAGCTTCTGTTAAAGACGTCATTGGTTGCATGACACATCACAAGTTAGGCTCAATATGTCTGTATGGCTCAATTATGAATGGGCGTAAACACAAGAAATAATAAAAAAAATAAAATAATTATATGGTCTCCAACAAATCTCAATTTAAACGGATCAACCACAACTAAAGAAGCTCCAATGTAGTACAGTACTACGTACTACAGTGGTGGCCAATGCAAGAAACATTGTTTTAACATGCCAACGTACTCTCACATCACACAAAACCACAAAACCCTGTAAGCAGATCCATTCCACTATGCCTTAAAACCACAAAATGGGGGGGGGGGGGGGGGGGGGGGGGATATATCCCGTTGGCTATTAAAGGTACCTACAGGGTATACCAAAGCGGATGATGCAAAAGGACCAGCTGGGCAGTCGATTAACCATCCACTAGTGTTGAGAACTGTAACTGTAATTATACTGTAACTGCAACTGTAACTGAATGATTTTGATGTTTTATTTGATACTGTAACTATAACTGTAACTGTAATTGCGAATTTTTAATACTGTAACTGTAACTGAAACTGTAATTAGGAAATTTGAATACTGTAACTGTAACTGAAACTGAAATTACTAAAAATCGATTCAGTTCTCAACCACACAATTAACATCAATGAGCACTTGAAACAGTATTGTAATAGTTTAATAAATTAATAACAGTGGTCGATATGAGGTATCATTTTTAAAACATTTTTGTATTTTTATTTATTATTATCGTTTTGAACCTGGATAGTTGTCAAGTGGCCCAAAGACTCATTGCACACTTATCTCAACTGTGATTTATCATCAATCGATGTCAAGCATCGAGTAATGAACGAGGATCTAGCATATACTGTAGTTATAAATAGTCATAGTCATGTTTATCTATCTCAACTATTATGTAGACTATTATCAGCCTTATTTTTTGCTTCCTAAATATCGCATATTAAATGTAAATGTTTTAGATAAACAAAAATATAGTTAATGGTAATGGTCGGTAGAGGGATATAACGGATATATATTTTACATTATGAATTATTAATGTTACTGGTTATATTAATATCACAGGGGATATCACACTAGAGGTACACTGGAAATTAAATTTTTATCAAGTTTACCATTACAAATTACAAAATTACAATTAAACTTAAAAAGTGAAAGAAGCATCTTAACGAGGTGGGTCTAATCAAAACTACAAATATATGCTTACTACAACAAATTATAAATTAAGGAAAATGATGAGCAGGTTTCAGAAGCATGCCCTTTATAACCAAAACAATAAATGATAACAGTACAAGCACTGAAACAAGATGTACAGTAAAATGTGGGTGCCTTTAGTTGATCTTGTGACCGCCACTTTCATTACATACAGTACTATCAGTATATTAGTTACAAAATATTACCATAGATGGGGTCCATCTTTCCTACAACAACTACCTATTAGCTCTATAAAGAGCCAGTTTCGTAATGAATATTATTATTAGTGTATATATATTAAAGTGACTCACTTTTAGTTTTAGATAAAACCTTTTGTATTCGGCAAGTGACTCATTGGCAAGGATGTTTTACGTTACGTTACGTTACGGTATTACGTTACGTTACGATTGAAAAACTGAACTTTTTACGTTACGATATTACATTACACGGAATAATTTCCAAATTACGTTACGTTACTGTATTCCGAAAAAAATAATTACGTTATTACCGAAAATACCGTAACGTAATAACCGGTTCAGATTGCCATAGGACCACAAAGAGATTTTTAAAGTTTCATCCTATTTTTGTCTGAAAATCGGAAAATTATAGTTTCAATGTTTTGAAATTGCAAATTAACTTAACAAAAAAATAACTTTAAATTGGTAGAACGGCTTGGCTTGTGTTGTACTGTAATAGGTAGTCATAAATAAGACATACAGGTAGCCGCTAGCCCTGTAGGTAGGCCTACCATGTAACCTACTGACCTGTCCTGTAAATATATGATCTATACCATTACAGCATACTGCGTTGTTATAGGCTACAGCTAGGATAGAGCAGAGACTCAGTATAAATAGTTCAGTCAGTAGCCCTAGTTAGCTTAACATTAATTAAAACTTAATGTTTAATTAAAACTTAATTTAACTATTAATTAATTATTAATTAAAACTTCATCATAAATAACTGGAGAAGCCAGGAAGCTGGCTATAAGGATACCGTGTACAGACAAAAAAACCTAAAAGCATTTAGCTTTATATTGAATAGCTAGAACGTTCAAGTGAAAGTTTTTTGTCGAAAGATTTACTTTTTTGTCCAAAATTATTGTTTGGTAGCTAAAAAAAATATTACGCTATTACGTTACGGTTTACGGTAAAAATATACAGTAATATTACGTTACGGTATTGAAAAAGCTATTACGTTACGGTTTACGTTACGGAAAAATATTGAGCTACGGTATTCCTGAAAAGATACCGTAACGTAACGTAATGACATCCTTGCTCATTGGGTGAATGACTGCACTGTACCCCGCCCCAATGAGACTGAAATTATTTCAATGACTGCTTACTATGTGGGATAATATATTGAATCTATAACTGAAACTGTAACTGAAATTGTATCGCGATCAAAACTGAAACTGAAACTGAAATGCTCAATTTTGTAATACTGAAACTGTAACTGTAACTGAAACGTTACACTTTGTAATACTGAAACTGTAACTGAAATGTTACACTTTGTAATATTGAAACTGTAACTGTAACTGAAATGCAAAACTTTGAATACTGAAACTGTAACTGTAACTGAAATTAGTTAAAATTGATTCAGTTCTCAACACTACCATCCACCCCAGGGGATATAGGCTAACTAAAGCCCCGTTCACATCCAATGGTGCGTGAGCGGTAAAGTAGTCTAGTGGTATTGAAGCGGTAAGCCAGCGGTACACTACCCGGAGCCCGTTCACACCCAGCGGTACCGTTGCGGTAACTGATAGTCTATCTGTGGACTGTGAATTCAACAGGAAATTACATTAATTGTTTTAACATTGTTTAAATGGATTGCGGTAAACCGCGCGGTTTAGCGCACAACTACATGTTGGGTCGGTCACAGTCAGCGGTGTACCGCTGGCCCTGCGGTACACCGCGCGGTGTACCACAGGGCCAGCGGTACACAGCCCATTTAAACAATGTTAAAACAATTAATGTAATTTCCTGTTGAATTCACAGTCGACAGTTACCGCAACGGTACCGTTGAGTGTGAACGGGCTCCGGGTAGTGTACCTCTGGCTTACCGCTTCAATACCGCTAGAATACTTTACCGCTCACGCACCGTTGGATGTGAACGGGGCTGAAGGTAGGCAGGAACAGGGCGTGGTTAACTGGCTAATGGGAGGCTAGCACATGTCAGGGTTTTAGTAGTGTATCATCGATTGGAGGCCACCACGTGTCAGCCTAGTATTTTCCCCCTTTAAATATTACCGGTGTTGGATTGTGTAGCCAGTTGGCATTTTACCTATGTTGGGCGATGAACAGTTTTTCACTGTCGCCTGTGACCAATAAATATACTGTTTGTGTAGAAATACTGTAGTCTGCATTTTGTTACTGGTAACTGTTATATTATCAACGATCTATTTTATATTAACTGTCAGCAACATCGACTCTTATATTTGACCGGGCCTTCGTCCAACAACAGTATTCCCTTGACGCGGCGATGCGTAGTCTATTTCATCAGTCAATCCGATCGGGATCGGATCCTTTGCAAACCAGGATCCCGTCACACAACCGTAGTTTCATGTGCGTGGTGTAAGATTCACAGTTGGGAACCTAGCAGTGGAAATCAAGGCAAGCAGGCAAGCCCCTAGCAGGCAGGCCACAGATATGAATTTCACACCCTCTACCTACATACAGTATGGTATGTTGGATTTAACGATGGGAACAAACTGACAGACTATACGCAACGGTAGGAACAAATACAACATAGATCCTGCCACAATTTCTTCCACAATAATATTGGAGGTTAAAAACTTTACTTCTGAATCTCTGGTTTATATATCATTGTAAAATTGTTCAAAATTACCGATCAATATATCATTAAAAAATTAAATCTACAGTGCAGAGCAACAATTGTAATAGTTTCCGTATAAGTTGTTATTAAATTGATTACTAATATTATTTTGGCTTGAAATTTCACACAAAAGTAGGTTTTCAAAATACTTTAAAATTCAATTGTTCCGAAAACATTTAATTGAAGACCTATAACAGCTACACCATATAATTATAATTAAATTTATTTTCAATTACTGATTTGCAAATCGCAAACCAATCATTGTTTGATTATTAAATCCGGCAATTGAGACAGGGGAGAAACTGCACGCAAATCCCGCCTTGGCGAATTAATATCCCACCTCAATGTTAAATTCTCAATTTAGGGAAACGAGCAGGTTACAGTGCCACGTTATTTTAACCAAAACAATAAACTAAACACAATAGAACAGGTTACAGTTTTATTTTTGAGAGTAATCAACTGTTATTTGCGTCCAGTCCCCCCCCCCCCCCCCCCCCCCTCTCTGGTTTTTTCATGATAATAATATTCCTGAACTTCAGGAAATTCCTGATTCTAAACAATTTTCTCTCATTATTGCCAAAACATTGTAAATATTTTTAAGAGCAAAGTCCTACTATAAAATCCAGATGATGTGAGACGATGGGTTGCTGCTCAGATTGCAGCACTGCCCGGAAGAAGTAAAAAATATCAAACTACATTTCTGAGGAAGGGAAATTTCTACCAGGACCTCCTGAGGACTCGAACCTACTATCTACAGTACTGTAAACCGATCATTATGAACATCGTGCAATAGTTCTTCTTCCTTGGCTATATATCCCCCCTATATATATATATATCCCTCCTATATATATATATATCCCTCCTATATATATATATATCCCTCCTATATATATATATATCCCTCCTATATATATATATATATATCCCTCCTATATATATATATATCCCTCCTATATATATATATATATCTCTTTATTTATTCCTCACAATTAAACGAACAACGGTCTTTAGTTACATTAAGGTTTAATATAAAGTTGGGGCCTCAGTAAATGAGCTATGTATCTCAGTAAATTACCACCGCCATATTTAATGCCACATTATAATTTTATAATGAATAAACAAATTTGGGTTGAGATGCAACATTATAATTTTTTATACTATTTTTAACACTTAGTTACAAGTTTATAAATTCCTAAATATATCCCACATTGATCAAAGTTCATACACAAAAGGAAATATATTATAATACATGAAAGCTAAACTACATTAAATGAATTGGCGTAGCGAAAGTACATTTAGTAACATCAATTTCAGTTTGTCTGAATTCTTCTCGATAAGTTGAAATGGTTTGATTTATTGAATTGGTACACATTGGTTGTTCAAACACCACTAGAAAGACAAAGAATATGAATGTATATTATTCTATTGCATCAGAACTATATAGTGGACCAGATGCTAGCAAATCATTAGTTAGTTAATTTCGAGATAAATCGGTAGCCAATTGGCAGTGGTTCCATAGTATATTTGATAGTTAATTACCAAACGAACGTAGTTAGATAGTAATGGGGTCTATAGTGGAAGAGAGAGAACAGAAAACACTAAGGCGTTATCTTAGTTTTCGTTTTCACCCTAACCAGGGCTACTTTTGTAGGTAGCACTTTTTTACACTTTTTTAGGTACATATTGCTACAGTAAAGATACTCATAAAAAGGTGCATGCAACATGTTGGTTGTTGCAATAAAAGTTGCATGGCAAGGCAGTGGCATTTGTTAAGATATAAAGTAACCTATTCCAACACTTTTTAACAGAAAAATTCGCTTACTCACACTGAAATATGTATAAAAGCAGTGAGAAGATATGCTTTTGTGACACAGAAGCTGACGAGTACCCCGACAGATGGGTGAAACTGAGTTATTTTCAATCGTTTCTCGTGTACTCTAAGGCGGCATATTGGTTCAACTACTATTCATAATTAGATTGAATTGCGCAACGAGGACATCCATAACTGGTTTATATTTTGTGTATGGCGGGTAGGCTTAGGGTTAGGGTTGCGACACATTTCTGTATGTTTAGCATGTATTTATATTTGTTTGTGTTTGTGTGTTTGTTGTTCTTCGATGACCCTAGGGGTCGATAAATATTTTGGGCTAAATGTCCTGATTCTATATTTTTTATTGGGGGTGTAAGACTCCTGTTCTTCCTTTAATTTAATTTAATATATACATACCAACACCCTGTTAGTCAGTATGTCGTTAACATCAATTATCATCTTATGAAAGTGGAGCACAATTCCGACATTACTGCAAATCATAAAATCTTATTTAAATTTTGTACTGTGTGTGTGCCCTAGCACTCTACCAGTTTTCCATTGATAACATATTTACTTACCATAGGCCTATATGGTTCCTGTGTTCTGTGGTCTGACTTCTGTTTGGGCTAGGTGGTAACAGAGTTGATGGTGCGATTAATTTAGGTCATTGGTGCATTATAGATAGGCTTGGCTAATTCCCTGTCCAGCTGACGAGGTGTTGAGGATTAGCGCGTACTGGTCCAAGACACCGAAACGCAACCATATTTTTCACAAATTAATTATTTTTGCCTCAGTCATACCCCTTTCACGGCGACAAAATTGTCATATATTTTCTTATAGAATATAGGCTTAGCTATTGTGCAGTTTATTAACGGTATCATTTAGTGTATGGCGGGTAGGCTTAGGGTTAGGGTTGCGACACATACCTGTATGTTTAGCATGTATTTATATTTGTTTGTGTTTGTGTGTTTGTTGTTCTTCGATGAGCCTTTTTATTGGGGGTGTAAGACTCCTGTTCTTCCTTTAATTTAATTTAATTTAACACATAGTGCTGGCAGACCCAGCAACATATGCTCTAGATCTCGCCATCAGCCTGACATAGTGTTGGTGGACCCACCAACATAGCGCCCTCAGATCTCGCGGTCAATCACAGAGGGTGCCGACAGAAGATTTTGCGGTCAGCCATACACAGTACCCACAGACCCAACAACATAGTTCCCCCTACTACTAGGATCGGCATGCTGCATTGCAGCTGCATTTTTAAGAATGCTGTGCCGGCTTGTCAACAAAATTGCACCGCCACAACTCCCTATCACCCATGACATTTGCTAGATCATCCGCATCTTTAAGGCCAGTGTCCTTTAAGAAGCGTCTCAAGAAAGTCATGGGCTGTCCACCATGCTTATTCACTCCATGAGGCTGCCAAAGTACAAGATTATGCACTGGCTGGTCCTCACGGCGAAAGCAATGTCCTGCAAAGTGGATGCGATTTTGTTCTAGTGTCAAGCTTGGGGGAACCAATGAGACACCTCCAATGTTATATAGTGTCTGGTTGGAGATGTGTGCATTGTACTTGACACAATGTACCCGGCGTAGCATTCTTGTGAATGTGCCATCCAGAGATTTGGTGTCCTCAGCAGTTAGAGCCCAGCATGGACTCCCGTAGAGGAGTACTGGAACTACTGCTGCTCTAAATAATCGGACCTTAAGTTTCCGATTAATTCTCGGTGACTTCCAAATCCTGGAAAGCCTATTCAAGGCTGCCCATGCCTTTCCCTTACGTATTCGAAGGTCCTCACCTGACTTCCGGATCCATGGTCCCAGGTAACAGAAGTCGTCCACATGCTCAACCATACTATCCTTTGAGCTTATACTCATCCGATCAGAGACTTGCTGAGGACTTTCAAAGTTAACTGTCAGAATTTTGGTCTTTCTGGAGTTAATAAAAAGACCAACACTAGAAGCAGCATGTTCTAATGAGCTGAGGAGCCGTTGGGCTCCCTCTAATGATTCTGAGAGTACTCCTAAGTCATCAGCAAAGTCTAGATCAGTTAGGTACTTGGCAGGATTTCCTCGACTTCTGGAGCCAGTAGGTGGAGTTATCATCACCCCATCATCATTATAATGATCTAAGGACATGCGTAGAACATAGTCAACCACAATAATGAACAAAAATGGTGCAAGTGTGTCTCCTTGGAGGACGCCCCATAACACTTCAAATGGTTCTGTGTCACCATCAACAGTAGACACAAATGTTGTCGAACCATCGTATACTGATCTGATTGCTGCAATAATTTCATCAGGAATCCCATATAATGAAAGTATGCTGAACATACGTGAGCGAGAGACTGAAGCAAAGGCCTTGAAGAAGTCAACAAAGATAACAGCCAGATGCCTGTCTTTCTTTTTTGATAACTCTTCAATTATCCTTCTAAGTGCCAAAATGGGCTCCATGGTCCCACGACCTTTACGGAACCCATTCTGATTTCCACAGAGCAGTCTCTCAATGGGATCCCTGATGCAATTTAATAGAATCCTATTGTATAGCTTTGCAGCTTAACCTTGGTGGTTGGTTGGCTTTTCCGCCCAGTAAGCAGATTGATCGATTTCCATGCCTGGGATGATTGCCTGCTGTCGTCAGCATCATTTATGGCATCAACCTGTTGGTTTATTAGCTCCTGTAGATTAGCAGAGTACTGCCTGTTCAGGGACCTAGATGCAGCCTTAACTGCATTATTGGAAGCTGTAGTCTGTTTGAGTCGGGACTCTTTCTGCGCCTTATGAAGGTCATTTCGGCACTTCTGAATTTTGTTGTCAGTCCAGGGGGCCCTTTTCCTGTTTCGAGGGTATACAGGAACTGTTTCTGCAGCTGCTAACTTAACTGCTTCTGTAAAGGCAGTATAGCCCTCACAGTGATCTGCCGCCTCAGAGGCAAGAGCCTCATACCTGTTGCTCAGCTGTAGTGTGAAGCTGGATCTCACACCTGGCTGTTGCAACAGAGAGGACCAGTCATGCCGCAGCAAGGCAGATTTCGTTGTTCTGCTAGCACGCAGACTATGTCTTACCTTGGCCACAATAAGGCGGTGATCACTGGAGAAGGGTCGAAGTGTAAATGCATTACAGTCTTGTATAGAGCTCCTGTATTTCCTACGAAACATAATATGGTCTATCTGGGACTTGTGACCACTGTGTCCACTATGAGTCCATAGCTTTCCAGTTCGCTCTTGAACTGGGTTCCAGCCGAAAACAATCCATTTCCAGAGATAAAATCCTGAAGATGGACAGAATTTCGGTTAACACTATTGCTATAGACCCAGGGCGATGTAGGTGATTGATGCAGACTTGCATTAAAGTCTCCCAGGAATGTTAAGAATGCATGCTGATCCACTCCATCAGTAGCTGCTTGTAGATTGTGGTAGAAATTTTCCACCTCCTCTAGGGGCAACACTAGTTGGAGTGTAGCACACAATCAGAACCACCTTAGGAAACTTCTTAGCCAGTCTTCCAGAACATGAGAAGTGGCAACGGATGATGCGGTTAGAGATTTGGTCTATTTTGTCCAATACTGCATGTGCAGTTGGATTCATCAATAGACCAATTCCACCATTGCCACTATCATCTGCTGATGCGAGGGCGAGTCGCCAACCGCCCCCCATGTCCTTAATCAGAACCTCATCAGTCTGTCCAGTCTGCATTCGGTGCTCTTGAACACCCACTGCGCTAAGAGAAAGCTTATCTGCCAAGGCAATCAGCTCACCTTGTCGCATTGGGGACCCGAGTGTTAGGGTGTTTACTGAGGCTTCCCTTGTGACTTGCCTCAGATTCACCAATGGCTTTGTTGGTCGGGGTGGAACATGAGAGTAGCCTCCAACTCCAGAATCCCTCTCCCCATCACAATCTGGCCTTCCTGGTGACCCAGGGTTTGGGCCAGAAAGGTCATCAGGAAAGGGACTCAAAGAATTGTTGGCTGCTCTCTCTCCAGTAGGGGGTGAGACAGGCAACCGGTCAGGAGTTAACTGACGCCTGTGAGGCCGATTGTGTCCGGTAATTCCACTGGCCTCTAGTGGCCAGACCTCCGCATTGCTAATGTAATCCATAGTGGGGGTTGGGGGGTGCTTTTTTGCCGAGTCAGCTCTCGGGGCAAATACCACACCCTGGTTTGCCATTCCACAGGGTGGGTGTCGCAATGGAGTCAGATATGAGGCCCATCACCCATATCTACTCTGGCGCACATGACCCACCATTGGCTGTTGCAGCTCATCTGCTGGGTCATGCCCTGTACCCTTGCTGCCAGGTGCAGGTCGCAGTGAAGTGCTCTCAGAGTAGACATGAGAACACTCTACTCCTGGCCAGCCATTGGTAGATCACCATCTGCCTGGTCAGGCCATATACCCCTGCAGCCAAGTATATGGGTCCTTAATCCAGGGGACCAAGGGCGTCCTTATCCCAGAACGAAGGGGGTCCTAGTTACAGGACCAGATTTGCCCTAGTAAGAGGGTCTATGCAGCTACAGCCTTTATGCTGCATGGAGGTGGCAAGTTTTCTTGATCAATGACCTAGAATACCTGACCTGACTGACATAGTTCCCCCAGATTCCGCAGTCAGTCACACACAGGGCCGGCGGATCCAGCAACATATTACACAAGATCAAAGGATGGTATGCTTGAGCATGTGGACGACTTCTGTTACCTGGGATCATGGATCCAGAAGTCAGGTGAGAACCTTCGAATACAATACGTAAGGTAACGGCATGGGCAGCCTTGAATAGGCTTTCCAGGATTTGGATCAGCGAATTAATCGGAAACTTAAGGTCAGATTATTTAGAGCAGCTGTAGTTCCAGTACTACAATAACTACAGTACAAGAATGCCACGCCGGGTTCATTGTGTCAAGTACAATGCACACATCTCCAACCAGATACTATATAACATTGGAGGTGTCTCATTGGTTCTGCCAAGCTTGACACTAGAACAAAGTCGCCTCCGCTTTGCAGGACATTGCTTTTGCCGTGAGGACCATCCAGAGCATAATCTCGTGCTATGGCAGCCTCATGGAGTGAATAAGAATGGTGGACAGCCCATGACTTTCTTGAGACGCATCTTAAAGGACACTGGCCTTGAAGATGCGGATGATCTAGCAAATGTCATGGGTGATAGGGAGCTGTGGCGGCGCAATTTTGTCAACAAGCCAGCACAGCATTTTTAAAAATGCAGCTGCAATGCAACATGCCAATCCTAGTAGTAGTAGTAGCAGCGGTCAGCCATACACAGTGCCTTCGGACCCAGCAACATAGATCCCCAAGATCTCACTGTAAGCCATACACAGTGCCAGCAGACCCAACATCATAGCTCGCCAGATCTCACGGTCAGCCATACACAGTGCTGGCGGACCCAGCAACATAGCGCCCCCAGATCTCGCGGTTAACAACACACAGTGTCGGAGGACCCAGCAACATAGCGACCCCAGATCTCACTGTCAGCCATACACAGTGATGGCAGACCCAGCAACATAGCTCCCCCAGATCTCACGGTCAGCCATACACAGTGTCAGAGGACCCAGCAACATAGCTCACTCAGATCTCACTGTCAGCCATACACAGTGTCGGAGGACCCAGCAACATAGCTCCCCCAGATCTCACGTCTGCTATACACTTTCCCATTGCATCCCTGTTCTCAAGTTAGGTGTCCACGAGTAGGCGTTGGAGTAATTTCACTAGGTGTCCATCACTTCTAATCTCACTAGTAGGCTGCCACATCACAAGGTTGTGTACAATTTGATCCAGCCTGCGAAAAAAGAGCCCAGGAAGCTTCAGACAGTGTCACTGCAAGTACATCTCTCTACTGGATGAAGCAGACCGGGCAATATTTATATATATTAATGTGCTCCATTTTGTAGGTACTTGACACGTTTTGAGTTGAATTAAACATACAAATAGATTACTTTGGTCTCACTTAATCTCCAGGATCAGGATACTTATTTATTTTGGTTTATCATCTTGTAGTATTACTGGGTAAGATTCATTAATAAGTAGTGTCATTGGACACTATTTTAATCATTCCAAATTAATGATGTACAACACTGACCTTACCGGTAGCACATTTGCTACCATCTGCAGAATACAATGAAGCCGATGGTAATGAGCTGGCCTCGATAGAATAATGACAATCTATCTGATAGCTGGAGAAATAGAACTCCTCATCGACAAATCCAGAGTGCATTTTGGATCCAGTTCTCGAACAAAATGCGTTACCACAATACATCTCCTGCTGACTGAAAAAATAACCAAGATCAGATTCAGATATGCTATGCGGCTTTCTTGTGCATCTGCTGTCTGTATTATAAATTTTCCACAGAATATTGATCTGTCAAATTTCATAATTATCAACCTTTAGTCTAGAGTAGTTTACGTTTCATTAGAAGGTTTCGTTCTCGAATCTTCGCAATTGACTTTATCGTGCCTTTTTACATTGTTGGAATCTGTTTCAAGTGGCGAATATGGAAAACATAAAAAGTTTCATTTAACTTGTTTTATTTCTCCAAAATTCCATAACGCAAACTACTGCGAAAAATATACAATTATATGCCAAAGTACAAAAGCAGCAAGGTTATTAATATATATAAATTTATTGTCATATTTGGTTATAAACAAAGTAAACGAATATATAAGAAATGCACGAAGATGCTATTAAATAAATAATAGGTACAAAATAAAATGATTTATATGACCCAGGTTTGCAATGTTTTACCTGCTGGGGTAGATATGGAATTTTGTACGGCGATTCTAATTGAACTTATTGAGGATTTCGTGTACGGATAATTCTGGGTTCAAACTGCGATACTATATGAATCGTGATTCGCTGGAAGACATCACAGTTATGACAGGTGAATTGAATGAAGTCATCGAATACGGTAATTCTTTCAGATTTAGAGCACGTACGGTATAATATTATATGATGATATGCCTGTCTAAATAATAAAATAAAGTCTAAAAACTGCTATAAAAAACATATAAACAATAAAGTCTAAAAACATTATTGATATAATCTCATGGTTTGAAACCATTGACCTGTGCTAAAATGTTTACTCAATATTTAAATAATTTGCATTGCATTCACCATTGTAGACTTCCCATTGTACATTGTAACAATATATAATTTAATCCTGTCAAAATACATATATATTTGAGTTTATTTTACAACAACTTACTCAGCACACACGGTATACACAGTTTCACCATCATCATTAAGTGAGGCTCCACAGGATCCCCAAGATCCACCATAACCGAAGTAGTAGTTGTATAAATAGCAGGCTAATGGGTCCGACTTACCTCCTGAAAACAATAAGTGTGACGGACAGGAGAGTAGGAATATTGAGTGCTGAAATACATTAGTACATACAATACAGATGATCAAGAATATCTAGAATGATCAATGAGTGTTCTACTCGTGTAATCAATATGAAGATGTTTGATATCCTGCCACCAAATATTCTCTTTAATTTGGCAACACAGAAGCAGATGTTTACATATGTTTACATATGTTTACATATGTTTACATATTGCATTGTAAATTGAATGATTGGAAGAAACAGCTTAAAAATTATATAGTCATACATACTGTTTTAGCATGTTTTTGCAGCAAGAAAGTGCAACCAATCTAATGCTAGTCTCTGACTTCCGAGCAATAATGTCAGTAATTTCATTCGTACAGCTTTGATCCCGTTATAATTCAGACACCTACTGCCAAACATTTTCAGAGCAGTGGCACAAGTGTGGACTGGAGGGGATTTCATGGCCTTAAATTCCAAAATAAACATGGAAAGCGCACCTAACATTTTCTAAGGAGAATGATATCATCCACAGAACACTCACCTCGGATGTTGTAGCTTCAACCCTTGGGCCGAATGGTTGAAGCACAAATGCCAGAAGGGGTTATTATTGCATGTCCCCCAGAACCATGGATGGAGCACTCGAAAAGTGGACAACCATTCGTATTGGACTACTTTATACACTATGAAACACTTCATAGCTTTCCTCCACTTCCATCAATACAGGACCCACGGCTTTTAAAGCCGAGGAATGAATAGATACCACCTTTGAAGACTTCATGCACCGTTACTACTTCACTACTGTGGCAACCGAAACAATAATTTTTTAACAAAATCTCATATCACCTTATTTTTCAACTTCTTTAACACTTAATTTGCCCATAACATTCGTCCTGTTCCATTTGGTATCAAAGGTATACGACAGCTGAAGATCGAAATAGCAGTAAAACAGATCAGCCAGTATAAAGTAGTAGTAGTGAGTATATGAAAATATAGATGACAATTGACAGCATTAAAACCTCAACACTATAATTACATTAGCACGTAAACAAATGACAATGAAGGCAAAACTACCTATGTTACTGCCGTTATTTGCCAAATAAAAATAAATCACTACCATACAAAAACATATTAATAAAGTAAAACAAATTCAAACCCAAATTTCTAAATAAACGTCACACATAATATACTGTATTATAAAGAAAATGATGCAATTGATGAAAAGAAATAAATTAACTCTTTGAGTTCCATTGATTGATAGGGCCTAATGCAAAGAATGGTCCAATCTCATGACCGAAATTAGTATGAGTATTAAAAGGTCAACTGGCGAACCTTCCAGGGAAAAAGGCTTTCTGTGGTAATCGTCCGAGTCAATGCCATTGCCAACGCTACTTTCTCAAACTAGTTTATAATTTGATGAAGTCTTCCTGCTTTAAATACCCCCTACCCTACCCCATCTCTGTTTGGATTCTTAATGTCTTTTATATAAATTTCCTGTTTTGAACGTTGTGCGGTATTTGGATTAAATTAGTAATTAATTGTAATAAATTAACTCAGAAAAAAAAGGTGAATTGATATTCCAATCTTTGGTTGGTACATTATGTTTCTATTGAAAAGACTTTTTAAACGATCATATCGACTGGGCAGTTCAACTGTAATTGCAATTATTTATAGTTCAATAAAACTATAAATAATTGCAATTACAGCAATACATAAATCATACATATGTGACTTCTTGTGATGATTTTGGTTCTGGCAAATACTTTTGCACTCCTCCCCCATGGTAAAATTCAAATAAAAAATAACCTTGTATTATGAATTATGTAAAATGTCCCAAAATGTATATTATGAAATGATTTATTTGTATTACTTACCATAGTAGTTGTAGGCACAAGTTCGATCAACACTTCGACACCTTCCTTGTCTGCAGTATCCCCCTGCATATGGTACACCATCACAGGCTGTACCATCAGGGAGGTTAGAGTTCTGAGCAACCTGTAAATAGAAGAGAAAGTCAAAGGTCATTCATTGATCGAAAATAATAATATATTGAGAAAAAAAGAATAAAGCTGCATTTATTATCCTTACACTTTTCAGTGATTCCATCTGAGATTACTCTGCAACCTTACCCAACCCATATCTAAATCTAGTCCAAAAAGGGGTTGTATTTCCTTAATTATTTTGTTGAATATACACCCCCAGTCGGGGGAAATATATAAATTTTAACGAACCTGTCTTTAGACTGGGTTGTCTAAAGCTGAGATCGGCAAAAACACAATGGTTGTATGTTTAGGTGTATGTATGTATGTTTATTTATTTATATGTATAATAGCTTCAAACCACTTGCAAGTATTGAAACATTGTAAAGGCAACTATTTATCAATTATTATCTACTTTGACAGCTGAACAACATTTCACTAGTTATTGCCAATTGGAGTTACTTACATTAATTACATCGTTAATTATTGTTTTATCTGCATTCAATCAGTTAGTGAAATGTCAAGCAGTACATCATTATATCTATTATATCATATATATCGTATATATAGGGCCTATTGTCATTTATACATCGTTACAAAATACTGTCATCATCTCAGGCTAAGCTCAATTGAAATTTAAAGGCTTGGTAGGTTTATTATATCTGGGACGTTTTAACACAGCTGTCGATTAAACTAACAAAAGCAGAAAACTGAATCAGAGTGCCATGTACAATACAGTGCATACAGAGTGCATGTAGACAATCAGGAACGGCGTCTGGTGGTCAAGACGTCCACCAGGGTCGAGGTAACCTCCGTCTTCTTCCGTGTGCGCAGCCTGACTGATCTTCTTGCACCCTAACCAATAGCACTGCCATCGCTGATACCCTGCATCAGGCCTCAGGCTGAATTGCGCGATTCTCGTTTGCATAACGTTGTAGCCTTGCCGCAGTGAGGCCACACTGGAGGTTCCGACAGCCAAGTCATGGTGGCACCACCAATTCCATATATCAGTTGAATCGGTGGCGAAAATGCGACGTAATTAAATGCAGTTTCGCCGCGCATTCAAAGTTGCAGTTGTTACCGTCGCAAAGGAAAGCCATACAGGCATATAACTGTATGTGTAACTCTATAACACAATATAACAATATTAGATAACCATCATATAACACTGTAACATCAATGATCAAGTAGGCTACAGAGAGTAAACACTAAACAGTTAGTTAGGCCTATAACTCTGTACCGGCAGACCGTCAGTATTAAAATATTATCAGTATTAGACTGCCAGTGCCGCCCTGGTGTGAAAGAGCTATTGTGATTGTAATTTGTCGGATTAGGTGTGACTGTTATTACATTAGATGGGAAGCGGATTGTTTGGTTGATGCAAGTCATTCTGTGTTTGCATCTTCCAATCCCTTCCGATTCTTGGAGTTTGTGTAATACGGTTCGTTCAAAGCCATCTTGATCGCGTTCTAGTAACAAATATGTACTATTGTTATGTATTATGTTATGTTATTGTTATTGTCACGCTCTCACGGTAAAGTTGTACATATACAGTGTTGTAATTACGTTTATATGGTTTTTGGTTAGTGTAGTGATTTTTATGAAATATTGTATGTATTTGTAACCAAGTAACACAAAGAACTGTTGGAAATCAGCTGCAAACTTTTAGGGGTAATCCTATATGTTTTGTTGGACAATATATATATACATTGTTTTGTTTATTGTTATTGTATAATGTATAATGTATTAATATATTTATCAATATTTTTCTGTAAAGAAAATTAACTTATGACTTTGAGTGCTTGTAATGCAGTCGCTAGTATATCGTCCTCATAATCAGGACGAAATACTAGTGTGACTTTCGTGATTTTGACTGACGATCCCGGGATGTAATAGAGAATGTAAATTCTGAAATAAGTATCAAAAAATAAAGTGTTTATATTGACGTTGTTTTGGTGACTGACACTTCCAATTTTTCTTGTAATGGATACTCCCATTCCGGTGCAGTGTGCTTAATCCGGCACTACTCCACTACTGCCCAAGGCTTATGATATATTTAGTTATAGATATCAAGGGGAAGGGGGGCCTACCTACCTGAGCCAGGCATGTGAATTTCGAGCAAATATCAACACCAATGTTGTCATGGTATTTGTAAACTTCATATCCATCGGAGTAGAACTGACAGGTTCGTGGGTTGCAGCATAGATTTTCTTCCTCTTGGCAAATATCCTAAACAAATTACTAGTCATTAGTCTGTCATTAGGAAATGGTAATATATTTTTAATGTTAATTAGTAGGTGTGAAGATGGTTGATAAGCCGGCATAGCATTCTTAATGCACGCTGCATTGGGCTTCCCAATTGTAGATTGCATGGTGGTGGTAAAATTATTTTGTTAAGCCGGTATAGCATCACAATGTATAGTTTCAATGCAGCAGGCCGATTATAGTTGTAGTAATGAAGATGCAGCTTTGTTCCTATTATTATACCTCTCCTCCATTGTGTTCGGATGAGTTTTCTCACCCAGCTATTTCGTTTATTTGGTTATTATAGATTTCTCAACTTTCCCTACACAAGTTTAACAGGGCCTACCAGATAAGAAATAAATAAATACATAAGTACGTAGAATTTATAATTTGCTAGCAGACTAGAAAAAACCACTCGGAAACTTATGTCATAATTACGAAAATATGCACTGCACATTGTCTGCATAATATTCAAATAATATTAAGACCTACCACAGCGCCACAATCACACTGTTCCCCAGTATCCACGACATTGTTGCCACATATTGGTCCAGTTACATCAATACCAGAATCGTTGTCAAGGCAACTGTACACATTATTTATTGCTCCTTGATAATCTAATATGCTAGCTGAACAGTCAGACCATTGAGTAGCTAACCTTCAAATAATAATAAACTATAAAGAAAAATACCGCCGACCCACAGCATGTCCTGGATGGAACCAAGTTAAAAGGGGACCACCACGGAGTAAAAAAAAAAATTTCTGACCAATATTTTTTTCTTCCAATATTCTAGCGCAAAATTTTATTAGCTTTTCAAAAAATTACGTCCTAATTAAATCCAATCATGCATTCAAAAGTTATAAACATTTGAGTGAAGTGCACTCCTGACATTTTGTACCGGTACCGGTAGCAGTACAAGTACCATTACAAGTGCCAGTACAAGTACCAGTACAGTACCAGTTCAAGTACCGGTACCAGTAAAAGTAAAAGTAACGGTACCAGTACCAGTACAAGTACAAGTACAAGTACTGGTACAAGTACAAGTAATGGTACCAGTACAAGTACCTGTAACAGTAGAAGTACCGGTACCTATACAAGTATCTGTAACAGTACAAGTACCGGTACCAGTAAAAGTAAAAGTAACGGTACCAGTACCAGTACAAGTACTGGTACAAGTACAAGTAATGGTACCAGTACAAGTACCAGTACAGTACCAGTTCAAGTACCGGTACCAGTAAAAGTAAAAGTAACGGTACCAGTACCAGTACAAGTACAAGTACTGGTACAAGTACAAGTAATGGTACCAGTACAAGTACCTGTAACAGTAGAAGTACCGGTACCTATACAAGTATCTGTAACAGTACAAGTACCGGTACCAGTAAAAGTAAAAGTAACGGTACCAGTACCAGTACAAGTACAAGTACTGGTACAAGTACAAGTAATGGTACCAGTACAAGTACCGGTACCAGTAAAATACAATTGCACGTACCGGTACCAGTACTGTACAAGTACCTGTAACAGTAGAAGTACCTGTAACAGTAGGCCTACAAGTACCTGTAACAGTACAAGTACCGGTACCTATACAAGTACCGGTACCAGTACAAGTCCTGGTACCTTACCAGTACAAATACCGGTACCAGTACAAGTACCTGTAACAGTACAAGTACATGTACCAGTACAATATTGGACAATTTTGGAATGTATATTTGACTACATCCATCATAGCACAGTCGGATATAGTTACATTAACAACTTTCAGTAAGGGGGTAGATCTGCCTGACTGAGATAAATCCAAAACTATTTAGCTTTCCAAAAAAGACCAATTGATGCTCGAGAAATTACAGTTTAAAAATTTTCAAACAATCAAAATTTTATGAATTGCGGTTTCAATTAAGTTTATCTCAAAATGACATATCCTTACACAAATGCCCCATTATTTCCAAAAGTCCTCGACCAAATTACTCAATATTTTGATTGTAGCTGTGGAATGACATGGCTCAAACATTGAACTACAATTTTGATATGAGCATTACTATTTTTTAAATTATTAATAAACTTTTGAGCTAAATAGTGGTAAATTATTAACTATTATTAATAATATTACAAAGTTAAGGAAGTTATTAATTTTTTTCAATAATTCAAGTTCAATGAGTTACCTTAATGTTTCTCAACATATGTTCAAAATTTGAGGAATTTCAATCAGAATATCACAAGATAATGGGGTAAAATAAATAGTAAAACATTAGTAACTCCCGACTCCCCTAATTAAAAACTGTTGCTTTGGCAGTCGTCATGTAAAGTAAAAAAATAGTTTTCTGTATGGAGGATAATGTGGATGTGGGATGACACTCTAGGTTGATACTTTACGTTGATGTAACTAAATCAACATAAATAAGTAGTAATAGACCTTCAGAGTTTTCTTTTTATAAATAAGCGTGTTGTTGTCCGATTATATAAAATGAAGTCAATAATAGTTTAATCATTAATAAGTTATTAGTTTTCGTATTCTTTTTATCACATTTTAGATTCTGGATTCAAATCTCATTTAACAAATTAATCATTGCGTACAATGTAGGTAACATAATTTTAACCTAGAGCTAATATGCGGCAACTGCATGACACCTATATCATTGAACAAGTTTCTGGTCAGCCCGTGCCGTACAGTACAGTACATAAAACCAGATATTAGAAAAATTACAAGAAATCCGATTTTTTTGAAAAAAAATAAAAGATTTGTTATTCAACCTTCACTCAGAACTTTAGAACTTTTATACTAACTGGAAAATAGGTGGTAAAAATAAGGAAATAATTTATATTTTTGTCATAATTTATATAACTTTTGTCAATATTGAGGTAGCAAAAGTAATTCAGCTTACGTAAAAATATTACATTGAGTATCATTATATTTATTTGCTCTCTGAGCTTTTCAATATTGTGGCCCTTGATTGATAAAACTTTTTTAATTTAAAAAAATATATATATAGCCTCACCACCCGGGCATGGGATAATGTTATTTACCCGGGCGCGGGGTCACGTATTTTCTACCCAGGCGCGGGGTCACGTATTTTCTACCCGGGCGCGGGGTCACGTATTTTCTACCCGGGCGCGGAGTAACGTATTTTCTATCCGGGCGCGGAGTAACGTATTTTCTACCCGGGCGCGGGGTCACGTATTTTCTACCCGG
Source organism: Nemertoderma westbladi (assembly GCA_032718475.1). Taxonomy (NCBI): domain Eukaryota; kingdom Metazoa; phylum Xenacoelomorpha; order Nemertodermatida; family Nemertodermatidae; genus Nemertoderma; species Nemertoderma westbladi. Next base: position 35,241 of record JAUCBJ010006154.1, on the reverse strand, counting down.
GCGCGGAGTAACGTATTTTCTACCCAGGCGCGGGGTCACGTATTTTCTATCCGGGCGCGGGGTCACGTATTTTCTATATACATTAATAAATATAAATTTTTCGAATTCCAAATTGTAACTAATATCTAAATTATCAATTCGTAGTACATCTAGAACCTGGCTCCTATGTTTAAGTAACATCGTTTTGATGTGTTGGTGATGTAAATGTCGTAATTGAAATTTGTTGATGACACTGACAGCTAAATGTCATCAATATTATTTATTAACGTTTCATACTTTCTTTCAATTAAATATTTCAGCATTAATAGTAGCAACAGCACCCCCCCCCCCCCCCCCCCCCCAACAGGGGGATATTAGACCACTAGCTACGCTATTATACTGTCCTCCTGCCTTAAACTATTTCATGCTCTTCATTGGGAATAAATTATTTTTATACCTGCCAAGATATTGCCGTCATCACCTAAAGTTAAATTAATATCTGTTTCCAAGTTGATTATGATTCAAATTACTCAATATTAAAGTACTGGTTCAAATATTCCTTGGGTTGTTCATTTTATGGCAGCGATTGTTTTGTTTATGGAAAAATAAATACTATATCTTATCTTACCTTACATTCATTTTCTTATATTATTTTTGTGGGGTACAGCTTGGCAAATACGGCAATGACGTCCAGGTGGGATCGAACTGTGGACTTCCAGGTTGGAAGTCTGACGCTGTAACCATTCCGATGAGGCTAAGATAAATGGTAGCCATGGAAATGCTCTGATATTTTGTATATCCTCAATTTATGTCCGCGTCCGTTCCGACAATGACATTCATCTGTAGCCTATCCAGTATCCACTGATGATGATCTATCATGTTCAATGATCTAGGCGTCTTATAACAATAATTATTTTATATGTAGGTATTAAGAAACTTGGTTAGAGAAAGCATGGCAGTCAGCCATTCAAATTCCTCAGGTTTATGCTAAACGAAACTTGTGTTCGTGATATTGCAGATGAATTTGGGATTTACGTGGCTCGATGGCTGGTCACTGTGGACTTGTTTGTGGCTGTGAATTTAGGATTCACGTGGATTGGTGGCTGGTCACTGTGGACTTGTTTGTGGCTGTGAATTTAGGATTCACGTGGATTGGTGGCTGGTCAGTGGTCACTGTGGACTTGTTTGTGGCTGTGAATTTAGGATTCACGTGGCTTGGTGGCTGGTCACTGGACTTGTTTGTGGCTGTGAATTTAGGATTCACGTGGCTTGGTGGCTGGTCACTGGACTTGTTTGTGGCTGTGTCGTGTTTTAGAGGTGGCCGGCATTGTATCTTTAATCTTTATGGTTTATAGTGATATATTAACACTATATTATATTATACTATATATAACACTATATTAACACTAATTAACTAACACACAGAAAGTATACCAAAACATACTCACTCGGCTTGATATAAGGAAGTCATTAGGCAGGCTCCCTGGGGATCCAGGCATTCACAATGATCTAAAAAGAACAAGGTGTTTCTCAAATATATAAACAAATGAAATTACGTATTGGTTACTATAATTATAATGTATATATAATATATATATATAAAACCTATACTAACCAGGGCATGAAGAACAAGATACTTTGCAGTTTTTCAGCATATAATTTGGATTGTTTTCACATTCACCTCGCCCAAACCAAAAAGCACATAATGCGTGTCTATCTCTACACATCGGTTCTTCTGCAAATAAATTTTTCTAAATAATCATCTAACTATGTATTAAATCAACTCTTTTAGAATGAAACACGTATTTTATGTATTTTAATATTGAACTCTTCTGATTATAAATTTGTTTCTTTTTAACTAAAATTACAAGGCCTGAAAAATACATTGTGGAGTTGTATGGTACTGATATATTTGTTTTCAAATTAGTTTTTGTTTGAGAGATTCAAATTTTACTGAATATCCGTTACAGAATCTAAAAATGAACTTCTGAAATTTCAACTGGTGATGCTGAATGTTTATTTCTATTGGTTATTTTATTTACAGGATGAAATATTGATAAACTCGTTTGTTAAATCTCGTCGCTCAGCAAATTATTCATATCTACATGAAATTAAGTGATTATACTTGAACTGCAGAACTAAGTACCGGTACAATTTTACTTCTGTTACCTATCGGGAGTGAACCATCATCGTGCTGGAATACCAAAAGATGGCCCAACTCGTGGGCCAGAAGGGCTGCAGTTTGAACGGCATTACCCATCTCTCGAATAATAACAACTCTCGTTTCCAAACCATCACTACCGGAACATATACTGGGATTAGATACCCCTCCAGAATAACCATCCAAAGCGCTAATGATAAAAGCAAAAAAGGTAAAGTCATTTTAATAAGGTAATAATAAATGTACCATTAATTAATGTGGGAGATTTCAACACAAATTTATTAATATCAAAGGCACACTGTCAGCGTTTTAAGTAACACTTCAACGTACAACAGTAACAACATTTACACTTTTAAGTGTAAAGGTTTTATTAGAACCATAGCCAAGCCAGTAGCGTAACAATGTATGTGAGCAAAAAGCTGCATAATTTTCATCGTCCACTGTGAAACAATTCAAATTACTCGTATATTCCAGAGCAAAAAATATTGGAAAAAAATATTTGTAAATAAGATTTATCATATTATTATTATTATTATTATTATTATTGATTTTTTTTAAAGATTATAATTAATAATTAATTAATAAATATTAATATTAAAATAATTAATATTAATAAATAATTAATAATAATAAATATAAATTACCATAAGCAAAGTATAGCATATAAGTAAGTATTAGGGGTCTACACTGGCTGAATATTGTAATGAAACGCTGAATTTGGTGAACGTTTTCGCCCTACCGGGCTACGTCAGACCTATTATATTAATAAAGTATAATGGAGTAATTAAATTCAATTCGAAATTCCCGCCACCTAAATAAAGCACTAATAGAATAGATAGTTCTAAGTAAGTCCTGTATGTAATATTATATAAACAAAGTCAAAAACAAAGTCAAAAAACAAAAGTCTCCAGAATAAAATAGATTTTTATCCAAACTTACAGAACGTAAAAAGCTAATCCTGTCTCTAAGTAACTCTCGTACTATTATTATAAAAACAAAAACCCCAAAACGCTCAGTTTCTACTCAGTATAATAAGTAAGGTAATAAACAGCAAAACACACATTAGCGACCCCCATATGTGTAATATCCATTCCCTCCAAAACAAAAATTCCAAAATTCCCCCAAACATATATAGTCCAACAGTAGTGAAACATAAAAGGATCGGCATGCTGCATTGCAGCTGCATTTTTAAGAATGCTGTGCCGGCTTGTCAACAAAATTGCACCGCCACAACTCCCTATCACCCATGACATTTGCTAGATCATCCGCATCTTTAAGGCCAGTGTCCTTTAAGATGCGTCTCAAGAAAGTCATGGGCTGTCCACCATGCTTATTCACTCCATGAGGCTGCCAAAGTACAAGATTATGCACTGGCTGATCCTCACGGCGAAAGCAATGTCCTGCAAAGCGGAGGCGATTTTGTTCTAGTGTCAAGCTTGGGGGAACCAATGAGACACCTCCAATATTATATAGTGTCTGGTTGGAGATGTGTGCATTGTACTTGACACAATGTACCCGGCGTAGCCGGGTACATTGTAATAATTAATATTATATTATTATAATAATATAATTAATATAATAGGTCTGACGTAGCCAGGTAGGGCGAAAACGTTCACCAAATTCAGCGTTTCATTACAATATTCAGCCAGTGTAGACCCCTAATACTTACCTATATGCTATACTTTGCTTATGGTAATTTATATTTATTATTATTTAAATGGAACCACTGGCAATAGCCTACCGCTTTATATCTAATTTAAATAATTAATAATATAACTTGACAACCATTGATAATAAGGCCGTGCAGGGGCCGTGCAGGGCCGCGCAGGGGCCGGCTGGGCTGCAGCTCTTAGAGGTCCGCCCACCTTGCTTCCCCGAGTAAACATGGATCTACCAGGTTTACATTAGCTGCTGGCTGCGTTGCGGTGCTATTATTTATTGTACCGCCGTTTGTAGCGAGGGCGTCGAGATATGGTAGACCGACGGAGTTGGGACCGTGTTGTATTTGGGATACATGTGATGGGTGAATATTCGGTGTAGGCTCTTGTATAGGTCTAGGGGATTCCTTTAATTTGAGCAACTCTGTCTTTGAAACAAGGGCCACCTCATGTGCCTCATTTAGCTTGCCTTGTAGAATCGTAAACATCGAATTCATGGAGAATAGATTATCAATTAGTCGTTTCTCGACTTCCTGGTTTACTGATTTCTTTTGTTTGATGCCTCTTATTATTCCTAGCATATCGCCTTGGATTTTGGCGAAATCTTCCGCTATAGCCATGATTAAGTTAACAGTAGTCGAGACAGCCAGACAGTTTGGTGCCAACCAGTCAGCCAGTCAGCGTGTTGCAGTATAAGGGGTCGTGGTGTATAAAATTATTCTTCATCACATTAGAATATTATCTATTATTATTTAATAGATTAAATGGCCTCCATCGAATAATAGCAAAATACTACTAAATCATTTAAAACTTTAAAACTTTAACACTTTAACATTATCTTATCTAATAAGTGTGTCAAATAAGTACGGAAAATAAGTAACTACAAAATTTTAGAAAGTATAATACTACTAGACACAATAGTTAGTTAATGTATAATTTTCTACCCACGTTATAAGTATGGCAGCATCAAGATGTACCCCACTTATGTCGAGTGTATCGATGTAATCCTGGAATGAATCCCGTAAGTCAATCTTATTAGCTGTTGGCTTTGGATATTCTATCTTGTCTCCTTGGTACCAAAGGTCCATGTGCACCAACTGAATTTTTATGTTGAGTTGAGCAAAATGCTACAAAAAAGATATTATATATTATTACTGTGGAATTATAAGCATATAACAGAATATAATATGGATCACATTTCCAAACAAACTATTGCTAATGTCAGTTACAAGGAATTCATGATTGTTTGAATGTGTTGAAGGTTGGTCTTGCCAGTGCCGGATTAAGCCTCTGGTGGCCCTAAGGCACATTTTAGTAATTTCCAAAAATGGCCCGAAAATTGATATTTTCCTGCAAACCCTTTCAAAAGAAAAAGCTGCTAAAAACAACTGAAATTGTGAAAATGTTGCGAAGGAAGAAATATAAAGTATTTTCGTCGGATTACTGCGTGCAAATAAGTACTAAGTACTTTAATAATAAGTACTTTGCAAAAATAGTTTTCATCAAGAATTGTAACATTAATAATAAACGGCATATAATGCCTATAAAACCTTTGCTATAAAAAGTGTAATGGTTTTGGTAGAATTTCTCAAGCTTCACTTTTTATATTAATGGGCCCATTATCCCAAATCTATTTGTTTTATTTATAAAGCTACTATTCTGATACTTTAACACAATGAATGATTTGTGATCTTTTATATACTATGAAAACTGAGTATAGATAGCTTCATAAACCGTTTGTTCGAAAAATATGGCACTTTTTGAGCAGGTCGGTTTTTTTCAAAAATTATGTTTAAGCTCTATAGCTCATGTTTAAGGATCTGTAATACCACCTCACCTGCATTGAAGTTCTTGGTCCAAGACTTTGGTAAAATGGAGCTAGATCTGTACGCTATCTTCTATGAAAATTTTAGCATAAAATTATTGTTTTTGAAAAATTTATGGGGGTTTTAGTATGTCCAGGCTATATTTTGGGAATCAAATATTTTGTGAAAGACAAAGTGTAGCAGTTACAAAATCGGTTCTAGAAGATCCAAATGATTATGTTTTACAAAACCAACGATAGTAGTCTTAAAGCTGCTGAACATTTTGGTATATGTTTGATGGCAATTGAGTAAAAAATAAAATAGTAGTTAGGGAATTTAGTGATGAAAAAAAGTCAAAATCGACAAACAAATAAAAAGGTTCTTTTTTTATACAGAGAGTCATAAATATCAGCAATATACTATGTTCTTGAAAAGAGCAGTTTTGAGGTCAAAAAATAATTCAATGTTGAAAACCGATATCAACTTATGAAAGCCCTTCTATCAAACTACAAAAACATTATCTAAATTTTCGAAAATTTCATTTCTGTGTGGTTATAGTTGGCCCCATTAAGGCTGACTGGCCCCTGTAGGAATTTAGCAATTTGATCGGATCGTGGGAATGTGTTATTTATTTGCTGTAGTGTAGGTTTCGCAGGGTATATACTTATCATTACAGGACTTGCTTGGAAATATAACACACCAAAAGTGTGGGCTTAGTGCTAAGATATAATATTTCTGATCTAGATTTGGACTTGCTGAGAAAGTAATGTTCTTTGATAAGAGAACAGTCTCGGAAATAAGCACTTTTTGTCACTAATTTTAATTTACCCAAATCCAATTATGCTGTCCGGGAGTTTTAGGTTTTGTAGGAATTGCACATAAAATGCCATCGAGTGCAAAATTCAATACACGAGGGCAGAACATCTGAATTTCGGATAAATTTAATTACAGTAGTAGTGACAAGAAGTTATTTCTGACACGTTTTTTTTTATCAACAACTATTTTATCTACAATTAATTTATCCTATTTTTTTCCTCTATTAGGGCCTATATTTATAAAACTAGTTTCCGCACTACCATATCTCCACGCCATACATATACTGTACTATTTTAAGAGCATAACTACAGTATAAATATTTCCCCACAAATAAATACAATTAAATTCTCACTTGTTCATAATTAGTTTTACTGCCCATGTTTTATTATTTCCCTGCCATCAGGTCTCGAACTAATAACACAGTACCTGTCGGTCGACTGAGCTAGAATTTTGCTCTTTCTATCACAAATTTAGGGATAGAAAGTAGTCGAAACATGCACTTTCTTGCTCTGTTTTCTACAAATTTTAGTGAGAAAAAATTTGGACTTTTCAAATAAAAATATTTTTTTCACAGGAATGACTCGCTGAGAAAAAATGGCCCGTATTTTCAGCTGGCCCTAAGGCACGTGCCTTATATGCCTTAACCCTATTAGTACCGGGCTATAAAATGTTGTACAAATACCGGGGGGGGGGGGGGGTCATATTGACCCCCCCCCCCTCTAAAATCTACAAATATTTACGAAAACGTCTGATTTTTTGTTTGTAAAATCCACACTTGTCTGGATCCGACCGAAAAAAAAAATTTTCGAAAAAATGTACTGGGGTGGTTATATTGCAGCACCAAAATTACAAGTAGTGCACAATTTTCACCAAATTTGAAAGTTACATTTTCGGCTAATTATTTTTCAATACAGATTTTCTGGGGTGCAAAATACATTGGAAAATATTAAAAAATGATATTATTACTATAAATGGCTGTTTAGTCCTCTCTGCGTAGGAAAAAAATGAAAAAAACAAGTAACCAGCACTTTTCAGTTAGAACACAAAATTTTTAATTCACTTATACGATGCTATAAATTCACATTTTCAGGTTTTCGAGGGCGCTGATTCTAATGGAATACATTTCTAATATGCCAGATCATTGCTACTTGTATTTTTCGGCGTAATTTGGCAAATTTTGGTGCTAGCACCAAATTTCGTACCCATCATCAAAAAGTACAAGTTTGCGATGTCCAGTGCTGTTTTTATTGATTCCATCGGATTCAGGACCCTCATAAACCCGTATAACGCAAGAAACAAGGTGATACTATCTACTTATCAATTTGCATATTTTCCAAAATTTGGTGCTGGCACAAAAATTTTCACCCACCGGCGAAAAATACAATTTTAAGAACTCTTATGAAATTTTTACTGATTCCATTGAATTCAGAACCATCACAAACCCGTATAACGCAAGAAACAAGGTGACACAATCGATTGATATATTTGATAGTTTTCAAAATTTGGTGCTAGCACCACATTTTGCACCCACATCCGAAAAATACAAGTTTGAGATGTCTAGTTCGATAATTATATTTTCCATCGAATTCAGAACAGCCATAAACCTCTAAATCGCAAGAAATAAATTGTCACAAGAAATTTTATCTATTGAATGGATTTTCAAAATTTCGTGCTAGCACCAAAATTTGCACACAGCACCGAAAAATACAAGTTTGATACGCTTGGTGCAACTCGTATATATTTCATCGAATCCAGAAACCCAAAAAAACCCAATTGCGTAAAAAACAAGTTTCAAACGATCAATTTACAAAATTGACTTATTTCAAAATTTGGTGCTGGCACCAAAATTTGGCACCCACCGAAAAAAACAAGTTTGAAATTTCTAAATCTGTTTATATGAATTCCATCCAATTGCTAACACCAAAAAACCGGTATAAATAAAAAATATAGATGTTACAATTCATATTTAATGAAATGTAATTTTCAAAAAACGTCTCAAAAAAAGTGCCAAAAGTAGGGTTAAAAAATGGTGCTATAACTCGAAAAGTACCCAATATTTTTGAAAACGGTTTTCACTATTAGGAAGACAATAGATTTTTAGGAAAAGTCATAAAATTTCAGATTCCCAACTGCGTTTGTTTCAGAATTATAATAAAAAAACCACGGGGGGAGGGTCATATTGACCCCCCCGCCCCGGGTTTAATAGGGTTAAGGTTAATCCGGCACTGGGTCTTGCAAAATATACAAATACAATAGTAGTTGAGTTCACATACTGTACACCAGTAGGTTGAAATAGGTCAGTCGCTTAAATTCTAAATGTACAGAAAAGGTAACCCATACCGTCGTGGTCTAAATACCGGTTGACCACTAAGCTAACACATCCGCAATCACTATAATAGTTCGATAAATAATGGTGAAAATTATACTTGATATAAAGTCATTTTATACTTGATATAAAGTCTTGTTATACTTGATATAAAGTCATTTTATACTTGATATAAAGTCCTGTTATACTTGATATAAAGTCATGTTATACTTGATATAAAGTCATGTTATACTTGATATAAATTGTTGTTATACTTGATATAAAGTCTTGTTATACTTGATATAAAGTCTTGTTATACTTGATATAAAGTCTTGTTATACTTGATATAAAGTCTTGTTATACTTGATATAAAGTCTTGTTATACTTGATATAAAGTCATGTTATACTTGATATAAAGTCATGTTATACTTGATATAAAGTCATGTTATACTTGATATAAAGTTTTGTTATACTTGATATAAAGTTTTGTTATACTTGATATAAAGTCTTGTTATACTTGATATAAAGTCTTGTTATACTTGATATAAAGTCATGTTATACTTGATATAAAGTTTTGTTATACTAGATATAAAGTTTTGTTATACTTGATATAAAGTCTTGTTATACTTGATATAACGTCTTGTTATACTTGATATAAAGTCTTGTTATACTTGATAAAAAGTCTTGTTATACTTGATATAAAGTCTTGTAATACTTGATATAGCGTCTCGTTATACTTGATATAAAGTCATGTTATACTTGATATAAAGTCTTGTTATACTTGATATAAAGTCTTGTTATACTTGATATAAAGTCTTGTATATACTTGATATAAAGTCTTGTTATACTTGATATAAAGTCTTGTTATCTTGTTATACTTGATATAAAGTCTTGTTATACTTGATATAAAGTCTTGTATATACTTGATATAAAGTCTTGTTATACTTGATATAAAGTCTTGTTATCTTGTTATACTTGATATAAAGTCTTGTTATACTTGATATAAAGTCTTGTAATACTTGATATAACGTCTTGTTATACTTGATATAAAGTCATGTTATACTTGATATAAAGTCTTGTTATACTTGATATAAAGTCTTGTTATACTTGATATAAAGTCTTGTTATACTTGATATAAAGTCTTGTAATACTTGATATAACGTCTTGTTATACTTGATATAAAGTCATGTTATACTTGATATAAAGTCTTGTTATATTGACATAAAGTACTTAATGTAGCATTAGAGAAATCTTATTATCAAATTGTGAAATACTAACCGTATCCAATGTTTCTGAAATTTCAACCAAGTGGTTCTGCACTTGTAAGAGGTACAAACCACTAGTTTCTATATTTTCAAGACCTATCCAACCATTTCCATATTTAAATACCTGTAATAAATAGAAAACAATATGTTTAATAGTATTATTATGATAAATAGATGAAATATGTTAATTATATGTTAATTATATGTTAATTATATGTTAATGATATGTTAATGATATGTTAATGATATGTTAATGATATGTTAATGATATGTTAATGATATGCAAATTATTTTGAGAACAACCGTAACTTGGCAAGATGAGTAGGGCACAGAAACTGACAGATTCTTTGCGAATTTCGGAAACGTCGGGAATTTTTTGTTATGTAAAATGGACAATCTTAAGCAAAAGGGTCCCTACTTTTCCCTGTCGACACCCTCAGCCATTTTTTTCACCAGTCCTTTTTTAGAGTTTTTTTATTTTTTTTGGTATTGGTCAATGTTCTAGAACATTAGTAAATATGTTTTCGATGATAGCTAGTGTTTTTTTGCTTGCTCGTATTTTTTGAAATTTAAAAAAATGTGAAAGCGGGATATTTCAGGTTAAACTGTTGCAGAATATATTAATGACCAAAATAATTTTCAGAAATTACTAGCTAGTAAAAAAAACTAGCTACCATAAAAAATCTACTAAGGTTCTAGAACATTCACTAATATAAAACAAACATTCAAAAACAATATCAATTTTTTTTAATACAAGCAATTAAAAAAACACTACCTACAACAAATAAATATCTACTAAAGGTTATATAACATTCATCAATATGAAAAAGCACTCAAAAACACATAAAAAATAAAGGTTAAAAATCTCCTTTGGGACCCTTTTACATTGTCACATTGTATAAAGTCGAGTCAACATTGTATAAAAAAATTCCCGTTTCTGTGCCCTAATGGACAATGTCCGGTAATTAAATGCAATAAAACAATGCTAATAGCAGTGAGTAAAACCAATATCTTGCAATATATAATGTTTTCAATGAGTCTTATTAATGTAATATTTTAAATTTATCAAAATTAATAGCAACAAATAAATGGATTCACATTGCAATTAAAATAAATAAATCTCTCTAGCGCAAACAAACCCATCAGCAGTAAACGTGACTGCTTCCCATCGGGGTTCAGTACCGAACTGTGAGGTTGAAATCCCGCTGACCAGACCCATCTCCGAACCCAAGAGCCCGCCATGGCCAACTGCCCCCGCGAACGCACAGCGAGTTCGAGCGCAGTAACGCGAACTGTAGGCACCTCCGGACACCGGATATGCCTCCTTGCACCAGACCCCGTCGGAGGTTCCGACGAGGGGAGTGAAGGAGATCCTTCGATCCTTGCGATGTATTACTTTTCTCTTTCTAGATATTCATATCATTAAATAAATTTTACCCAAGGTAACAAAATAAAAGCTTAGAGTTTAGCCATTTCGAAGAGAACGTTTCGAATTTTTATAGCCATTTTTAACCTAGGTTACAATTTAAATATATTTAATATATCTAAAACGTAATAAAAGTAATCAATAGGAATGCATTGATTTTACTTTTTTCCCGGCGAAAAAAGTAAAGTAAAATATTTTTGGTGGAATTTTTTTAAATTTTATTACATGTGGTGAAAGAGCATCGCGTAGAAAAAGATTGAAAGTAATTTTTGCAAAATCAATTCACACTCTCAAAAGTTATCTCAACTGTAGTGTCTTGCGCGGCGTACACCAAAACGGAACTCAACATCCAATACTGGTTTATGTAGTTAAGCGGCTCTCTAGTTACGTAATAAATATTCGAGAACATTAAACTATTTAACATTGAGTAAGGCAGCATCGAGAGTTGAAGAGTACAGTAATTTGAATCGCAGTAACTATGGAAGCAATATAGTAAAATACTACAGTTCAATTTATTTTGTAACACAACTGTTGTACTGTTTTTTTTCCCGTCTTCCAGACGCTTTTAATATATAAAAATTTATCATACAGTACATACAATAAAAACAGAGTGGGAAATTCAAACTTGTACTGCTGTACTGCAGTATATCGCTATGTTTTGTTACAGAATTTAGCAACATAAAAGTACCAATGTAAGAATAACATTGCGTATTACATGGGAAAAAAACGTAGAACAATTTTTTTTAAAATTAATTCATAAATTAATAAATTAAAATAAAATTAATAAATTTAAAATTTAATTCAATATTCTCTCGACCCTTTATTAACCTCGCTGATGCTCGGTAAATAAAATGCCTCGAGAATAATGTAAAAAAAGTTCTACTTTTTTTCCCATGTAATAAATAATTATTATTTGCTTATATCCTTATTATATAATTCTAAACTCTAAACTAAATCTCTATTCTAAACTCTATCTTTCCAATCTACTAAGGCCTGTGTTCCACTAGTAAATCGTATGTCGTAAGTCATAGTCAAAATTATTTATGGAACACATTGGTTTCAATGGGAGCGTCTCCACGGGTAAGTCGTACGTCAAAAGAAAGAGTCAAAAGATGATTATATCCCATGTTCCATCTTTTGACTTACGACCTTATGACTCATTTATAAAAATAAACAGGTAAAACACTAGAGTCTTACACCCGACAAAGCAACACAAAAACATCGTATCAGGACATTAACGCCCAAAATAGTAGTCGGCCCTAGGGCCATCAAAAACCACAAAACAATACAAACAAACAACAACATAAACAAAAAACACAAATATATTAAATCTGCTCAACATACAGGTATGTGTCGCTACCTAACCCTAAGTCTAACCGCCATACACTAAATGATACCGGTAATAAACTGCACAAAAGCTAAGCCTATATTCTATAAGAAAATATATGACATTTTGTCGCCGCAAAAGGGATAATACTAGGGCAAGAATAGACTCTAGTTTACCTGTTCAAAAGCCCCTATTAGTCAGTATGTCGCGACCTTTTATTATCATTTTATGACTCATGGCAGGCTTGGGGCCTGTGATTTGTTACTTTGGGTAGAAATGTGTAATAAATGTGAGACACATCTTATATTATTTTACTAATAGGGCCTTCTACTTACCAGTGGAACACGGGAGCTGTAATTTTGACATTGGGACTCGGACAATTGGGACTCTGAAAACGACTCATGATGTACGACTTATGACTTACCAGTGCAGCACGGGCCTAATAAACTGCTAATTTTAGCCTAGAAATATAATTATGGACAGTAACAGGAGAACCACATCAAACCTACACTTCCACAGACTACACCACCACCACATTCACTTGTGATTGACTTTCAAAGCAACCCCACTTACACAACTCTGGTCACAAAATACTCCAACTTCTAAATAGCGTTGTGGCAAATTATAAGCAGAAATATGATCTGATTCAACAACATTGTCTGGAATGAGAATATATGATATCAATTATATTTACTAAAAATAATATTTAATAATTATCTAATAAATATTTACTAAAAATCATTTGTTGAAATATAACAATAAATCTAACTTCACAAACAATTTACGGAAAAAAATAATTGCTTTTTACTTATTGCAAATTTAAGTCCCGACCAGTGTTGTAAGTATTATGTTCAAAATAAATAGAAGTGAAATAGAGAATAGAAATGAATTTCCTACCTGAAAAGAGAATCAATATAAATATAAATAATTCGCAAATCAATATTTTCGAATCCATAGTTACCATAGCTACCATAGCAAACAAAGGAAATAATAAAATTTACAATAAAAATACTATAAAATAGTTAAAACTAGGCCTACTAAAAAGTATAAAATCTGTTTATATACTATTTATTTATATACTACAGTATATTAAAACCGTCGTTCGTAAAATATCAATGAGTGATGCTTTCAGTTTGCTTTCAACTGGTTGGAAAAACAGAGGTCCATTTCAGTTTGCCCTTACAAGCTTTAACTGTCATTTGTAAACCTACTAACTACGGCTATTTAAGTTAAGGTTAAGTATGACATTTTAAGTTTTATAATACTTGTTGTACATCTGGTCACCAAAATAATTGGCATCGAACATTCTACCGCCGCTACTGATCAAAGTGAAATATCGTCCAATATGCTAAACTAGGTTGTTTAGGAATATACACAACACAATACTCGCTCGTCTCTTTTATTAGTCTCATTGCGCTCGTCCGGAAGGCATCACGCAAATTCTATTTGTTAACTTTCTAAACATTTGCCATATAACATTGTGTATCAAGTTTGGTTAGATTTCATCGAGGATTTGCTGAGTTATTAACGTTTAGCTACCAATTAAAATCACACCAAATTTGGTGAAAATTTCACCAAAAATTATATAACACCAATTTAAATATTTTTACCCCAAAAAATTATTCAACACCAAATAAAATAAAGTCACCCCAAAAAAATTATTCAAACACCAGAATAATATTTCAAAATCAAAAAAAATTATTCAAACACCAGAATAATTTTTCAAAACCCAAAACAATTATTCAAACACCAGAATAATTTTTCAAAACTAAAAAAATTATTCAAACACATCAATAATTTTTCAAAACCAAAAACAATTATTCAAATACCAGGATAAATTTTTAAAAACCAAAAAAATTATTCAAACACCAGAATAATTTTTCAAAACCAAAAACAATTATTCAAACACCAGAATAATTTTTCAAAACCAAAAAAAATATTCAAACACAAGAATAATTTTTCAAACCCAAAAAAAATTTTTCAAACACCAGAATAATTTTTCAAAACCAAAAAAAATTATTCAAACACCAGAAAAAATTTTAAAAACCAAAAAAATTATTCAAACACCAGAATAATTTTTCAAAACCAAAAAAAAATTATTCAAACACCAGAATAATTTTTCAAAACCAAAAAAAATTATTCAAACACCAGAAATATTTTTCAAAACCAAAAATATTATTCAAACACCAGAATAATTTTTCAAAACCAAAAAAAAATTATTCAAACACCAGAATAATTTTTCAAAACTCAAAACAATTATTCAAACACCAGAATAATTTTTCAAAACCAAAAAAATTATTCAAACACCAGAATAATTTTTCAAAACCAAAAACAATTATTCAAACACCAGAATAATTTTTCAAAACCAAAAAAAATTATTCAAACACCAGTATAATTTTTCAAAACCAAAAAAAAATTATTCAAACACCAGAATAATTTTTCAAAACCAAAAACAATTATTCAAACACCAGAATAATTTTTCAAAACCAAAAAAAATTATTCAAACACCAGTATAATTTTTCAAAACCAAAAAAAAATTATTCAAACACCAGTATAATTTTTCAAAACCAAAAAAAAATTATTTAAACACCAGAATAAATACAAATTTTCCCAAAATAAATACATTTTCCCAAAACATAAATGCATAATCCCCCAAAATTACTTCGCAATCCCCCAAAATAAATCCACAATCTCCAAATTAACCCTTTGGGCACCAGGCGCTAAAAAAACACTCCCGCTACTGTCCCAACATTTTAGGGTAAAAAACTGATTTTCTTTAAATCGTCATATCTTTATCTGTGTTGGTCGTAGAAATGAAAATTTTTGTTATTTGGAATCAGCATAAAATTCTACACCTGAAATTACTTAAATTTTAATTTTTTTTTACATTTTTGGTGTAAAAAATTAAATTTTTTAAAAATTTTGAATTTTTTAATTTTTTTTCAAAATTTTTAATTTTTTTCAATCTTGTAAATTAAATTAAAACTAAAATATTGAGGGGGGGGGGAAGTACCCCAAAATTGAACCTCACATTTTTGTGTCTCTGGAATGGAGAAATCGGGTGAAAATTATTTTTTGAGATACTAAACATCGTCTGGACTGTTTGAGAATAACCAAACCAAATATTTTTAAAATTGGCCCCAAAATTGCTCCGTAATGGCAAAAAGTTCCTTTTTGCGCCAAGGGCTATTTCTCCACCAATATTTGTTGAAATTTGTCGAAATTTGGAATATGGGTTCAGAAGAACCCTGCATCTGCATCCAATTCTTCTGAACAAATTTTGCCACAAATGCTCTGGAGCCTTTTTAGAACAAAAAGGCCCAAAAAAGGGCTTTTCTTGGGCCTTTTTGATATAAAAAGGCACCAGGGCATTTCCAACCAAATTTGTTCAGAAGAAGTATGGAGAAGGGGAATCTTAACAAGTGTACCAAATTTCAACTCATTTCATTTAAAACTGGCGGAGAAATAGCCTTTTTCATGAAAAAACGTCATTCTGAGATATGGGTGTTTAAAGTTTAAGGAACAGTTCAAACCTTCCCACTATTTTAGATAATACCATTTTTCTATGTTCAACAATAACTTTATCAAAAATGAATGAAATTCAACGAAATTTTTCATGCTTGCTAAACATATAACTAGTAAACACGAAGTGGGGCCTTCGCGCAGCACGTGACTTAAATTTAATTTAAGTACTAATTCGAAAGTATTACTGTATTAGCAAATTTTAAGCAGATTTCGCCTAATCACTTTTTACCTCTTTCATTTCTATTCAGACATTTCTGACTCTAGCGGTATAGTGAGAACTGAAGATGGATTAGGGTCTCCAGCCCCACAAAGACACAGCCTATGGATGAATAGTACATACGTACATCGGCCAAGTTTCATCTTGAATAACGGATAACGAAATGAGAGACGGATCTCACTTTCAGAAATTTCGTCGTATAGCGGCAGACCGATTAAATCCTCCCCCCCCCCCCCCCCCCCCCCCCACAAAGACGCAGCATGTGGTCCAGAATATATGGCAAGATTCAGCTTAAACTGATTAAAATCAATGAGACGGGAGAATCTATTCACTTTCAGGCATAAAGTAGTCCTATAGCGGGTGACTGTTGAACTGATTTTCAACAAAACAAATTTTCAACTTGGCAGCTTTAAATTCGACAAAGTTATAAGCATGTCAATATCATAACGACGACAACGATTTCACTTTCAGACATTTGGCCCTCTAGCGGCAGACTGGAGAACTGCAGATGGATTCGCCTCCTTTGAAAGTCACAGCTAATGGTCTAATACATATCTGCCAAGTTTCAGCTTAAACGGATTAAAAGCAAAGAAATGGGAGGGCATTTAATGTTTAGACATGTGGCCCTCTAGCGGGAGACCATTGCACTGATGGTGTCTGAAAGTCTCTCAAAAATCTCAACTTTAGCTCATATTGATACCTAGAAATTTTCAACTTGGCAGCTTTAAATCCGACAAAGTTATTAGCATGTCAAAATCGTAACGACGACAACGATTTCACTTTCAGACCTTTGGCCCTCTAGCGGCAGACTGGAGAACTGCAGATGGATTCGCCTCCTTTGAAAGTCACAGCTAATGGTCTAATACATATCTGCCAAGTTTCAGCTTAAACGGATTAAAAGCAAAGAAATGGGAGGGCATTTAATGTTTAGACATGTGGCCCTCTAGCGGGAGACCATTGCACTGATGGTGTCTGCAAGTCTCTCAAAAATCTCAACTTTTGCTCATATTGATACCTAGAAATTTTCAACTTGGCAGCTTTAAATCCGACAAAGTTATTAGCATGTCAAAATCGTAACGACGACAACGATTTCACTTTCAGACCGTTGGCCCTCTAGCGGCAGACTGGAGAACTGCAGATGGATTCGCCTCCTTTGAAAGTCACAGCTAATGGCCTAATACATATCTGCCAAGTTTCAGCTTAAACGGATTAAAAGCAAAGAAATGGGAGGGCATTTAATGTTTAGACATGTGGCCCTCTAGCGGGAGACCATTGCACTGATGGTGTCTGAAAGTCTCTCAAAAATCTCAACTTTTGCTCATATTGATACCTACAAATTTTCAACTTGGCAGCTTTAAATCCGACAAAGTTATTAGCATGTCAAAATCGTAACGACGACGACGACGACGACGACGACGACGACAACGACGACGACGACAACTATTTGCATAAATTGACCCACCCCCTAACAGTGTCAATTCGCTAAGGCTCCGCCAACTTCGTGGCTCGCCCCAGTCAACTTTCTAGCAATTTTATTCATATCTGTAACGTAAGAGCCTTTTTTATGAAAAGGGCCCCTTACAATTGTAATATATAGTGCTGCTCGAAGGCTTTTCCAAAATCACACCAGCTCTTACGTTTTAGGTAATAACTTGAGTTTGAGAAAGATATGAGAAACTTGCTTGCAGATTTGAAATCTCCATTAAATTTGGCACATGAAAGAATAAAAAAACTTTTTTGTCAATTTGTAATATAGGGGGGTGCTACCCCCCCCCTCCCCCCCTTAAATACTTATTCAACACCCCCCCCCCCCCCCCCCCCCCCCCCACCCCCAAAAAAACATATTCCCCCCAAAATAAATACTAACCCCCCAAAATAAATTCTTATTCCCTAAAAATAAATACATATTCCCCAAAATAAAAACATTTTCCCCTCATAATAAATACATAAAATAATACAGTTGATAAACATACTCTCAGTTACAGACTCTCAGTTACAGATTATTGGTACGAAGGTCGTGGCATAATATGATTCAATATTTTGTTTGATTTATGGAAATAAATAATGAATGAATTTTGTATAAATAAGTTTTCCATAAAATATTTGGTGCTGAAAGAATTGTTTCTGGTTGACAAGTAATTATTTTAGGGAAATTGAATCATTGTTTTTGGGGTATGTTTAATTATTTTGGGGGAATGAATAATTGTTTTTGGGGATGCATAATTGTTTTTGGGGGATAAATAATTGCTTTTGATGAGAGAGATATTCAAAATTGGGGGATGTAAATTGGTGCTACAAAAAGTTATATTTGGTGCCAAATGAAAATATTTTATTGTCAAATCATTTAATTTGGGGTGGCATTCTATGAGTGGCGTTTAAAAAACCCAAGAACGACAGATCTACAGACACACCGATTAAGATAGTGGTACCCCTATGCTAAGCTCGATTACTTTCGTGGCTCGCCCCACATTAAATACATATATGGATGCCAGATCAGAATAAATGTATTGTATTAGCTTCGGTTCTAATTTATAATGTGCATTGTAATTTATTAATACAACCATTTAAGATGTTCATGTTCAATTGCAATCAATATGAAATAATAAGTGTTCGAATAAATTTCCATTGAATGCAACACTGAGCTACGCTACGTCGCTACGCATGGCTCTGAATAATCTATTTCCATTTATTAGAGATTCACTAGAAGGAAAAAAAAGGTGTTTGATTATAACCGACAAATTCATTGTTACCCATTTTTTTCCTGGAGATTGAATGCTTTCAGTTGTTGTAAAACTACTCAGTGCCCCCCATATGTCTGGCATGTCAAGCAATCTAAACAGCTCCCCTTGAATTGATTGCTTTTAGAATAATGCCACGGAGAAGAAGTAGGGTTGCTCCAAAAAATTCAGATAAAAATAATTTATTCTGTTCCACATCAAAGCAGTAAGCCGAATTGCACGTATTCCGAAAATTGGGGTGAGAAAATTCCTGTTTTTCATGAGAAATTAGCGTTTTTCTTGCGTGGTTGCTGCAAATAATTTAAGGCGCGTTAGCTCAGTTGGTTGAGCGCCGGGCCTGCAATCTATTGGTTGTAGGTTCAGCCCCGCTAGGGTCCACTCAGCCTTTCATGCTCTGGGGTCGATGCAATGAGTACCAGTTAAATATCTGGGAGCAAAACTTGGGATATGAGTAGCGCCCATCCCTACCCTCTCGGGTAGCAGCTATCGAAAGAGGAGCCTTCGGGTCGCCTCCGGCTTCGGCCGATGTTTGATTGCTTTGCTGTAAAGTTATACAAAACTGCGAAAATGGCATTTGATTTCGAAACCATCTTTTGTAGGTTTAACATGTTGGATGAGATGAACTATGAGAAACATTCAAGGAGAAATCAAATAATCAAATAAGATAGTGCAATAAATCGTGTGTGCTAATGATTCAGTGTTAGGGCTACTTGGAATCGTCTATTCTAGGAAGTAAGGCGAGGGAAGCACATCTTTAGGCCTAATACACAATAACTTTGGATACGCATCCATTGTAGTAGGAAAATAAAACAATAAAATATTTAATATATTTAATACAATAAGTACGTATATCAATGGCATTTCAAATAAAAAAAAATAATAATAACTACTGTATTGTTGTAGATCATGGAACTGGTGATAGTGATGCCGATTTAAATAAAACACCAATTAATGTGACTCCTGTTAAACTATACAAGAATCAATTATAGAAAAATGAAATCTAATTATTAATTTAAAACATATTTCACAATGAAAGGTTTTATTTTTGCTTTATATAGGAAATTTATTGTCAATAATTTTACAATTAGTTGGGAAAATCGATGGCGAAAATATCGTGACTCCATAAAAATTGATTATAGCTAGATTGCTTCATTTCCCGTATCATTATTATTATAAAAATAAACAAAATGGCTGAATAGGAAGAGTCGAATTCATAATTGTCTTTAACACTGGCCAGGCAATCTGTCTAACAATAGACAGGCACTCTGTCACATCGTAATATATTTACATTGTAGAGTTTGCCGATACCGTAATTTACAACGCCATTCATGCCAACAGGTTTATCCATTCATTATTATTGACTCAGAGTTGTCAATTGTGGAGGCCCTTTCTTAACAGCAATAAATACTAGCAAATAAAATTAACAGCAAGTTTTAGCAAATATTTAACACGCCAAATATTGTCATAAATGATTTTTTCACAATATTTTAAATCAAAGCACTTTTTATGGTTGGTTTGTGAAAGATATAAATCAATGGTTTGACGGAAATTATCGGTTGACACTAAGTTGTATTCCACTGCGGTTTTTTACGAAAGGATTTTACTGAACTGACACATTATCAGCAATCTCCGTTTCATTGACATTCAAGCAATAGGAAATGATTCGTTTTTTTGTGTATCGAAAATGAAAAATCTCTGTTGGGGATATCTCATTCTCAAAGGCCAAGTTTCCTTCAAGTTAAATGAGACTGCATTACTGTATCACCTTAAAGAAAAGCAAACAAATTTAATACGTTACGAATGCTCATGCGAATTTACAGTAGTTCCAACTTAGGCGCGCTCAGTTGAATAACCAGATAAAAAACGAAAACGAATTTAGTTCCAACTAAGGCGCGCTCAGTTCAATAACCAGAAAAAAACTAAAACGAATTTAGTTCCAACTTAGGCGCGCTCAGTTGAATAACCAGATAAAAAACGAAAACGAATTTAGTTCCAACTAAGGCGCGCTCAGTTCAATAACCAGATAAAAAACGAAAACGAATTTAGTTCCAACTAAGGCGCGCTCAGTTCAATAACCAGAAAAAAACTAAAACGAATTTAGTTCCAACTTAGGCGCGCTCAGTTGAATAACCAGAAAAAAACTAAAACGAATTTAGTTCCAACTTAGGCGCGCTCAGTTCAATAACCAGAAAAAACGAAAACGAATTTAGTTCCAACTTAGGCGCGCTCAGTTCAATAACCAGAAAAAACTAAAACGAATTTAGTTCCAACTTAGGCGCGCTCAGTTCAATAACCAGAAAAAACTAAAACGAATTTATTTCCAATGCATGCGAATTCACTTCCTCTGGACGCGAAGCCAGCTCCAATGCAAACGAACCCAGCTGCAAAGGAAGCGATTTTGGCTCCAATGTTTAAGGTGTGGGGCGAGCCACGTACTGTAGTTGACGAAGAATAATTAGGGGGATAGGTATATAATAATTGTAAGTGTAGATAAATGGCATAACCGTGTAGCACGTGTTAACGTTGCCTACCCACAAGATTAAACATAAACATGGCAGAAAATATATTTGATTAGTTGTACAGTATGAAGCGAAGATTGACCTAACCCCTCTTGACCCGTAAAATCCTTAATGTTCCGAGGACCCTAAGCTCTTTTTAGTACCATACAATTTAGGCGCCCTTTAGCGTATCAGATGTAGTTTAAACTACACTACACTACTGATAAGCCTACATAAAGACATACTGATTACTGATACTATATTTCTACAAAGGCTTCGCCTACTTCGAGGCTCGCCCCACGATTGAAACATTGGAACCAAATTCGCCCCCCTGGAACCAAATTCATTATGATATTCTGGGATTGGAAAGTAAGTTCGTCCTGATTGCAACTAAGTTCTTCGTGATTGGAACCAAGTTCGCTTTATAAAATTTATTTTGGAACTAAATTCGTATCAATTGGAACTAAGTTCGCCGTTGAAAATGTGCGATTGGAACGCGATTCGTGCTACCCTTCCGTGGGTGGTAGATGTCGCGGTTTTGAATGGGTGTGTGGGAAGCAGGGGGGGGGGGGGGGGGGGGGGGGGCAGGTTCGTTTCACGCTGCCCTTGCAGCGTTTCTAGTTTTAACTAGAGCAATAAACTAAACTCAATAAAACGGGTAACAGTTTTATAATTTTAAGAGTAACCGCACCTACATTGGGTTGAGCCGACCTACACCTTTTGAAGAATAGCTCGATAAATAGTCCCTCTACCAACTTTTTGAAAGTTCTATTGTCATTATCCTGCTCGCCCTATTGAGAAAGACTAGGGCCTACCGTTGTCCAGAGACACAGTCGATGTGTCAGCAACCGGTCAAAGCAACCGGATCAAGCAGTTGTGGCACAAGTAAGGAGTAACCTTTATTATGTTACCTCAACTCGTCTACGCTAGGCAATACTATACAGGATTGTACTACTATAGTTGGCGTGCATTGGTACGTTACTTGAGTTATTAATTACTCATAACCGTATTGTACATAGTAATTGTATTAGTATAACTGTAATATTAGTTTCCCCTTATCATTGTACACATTCGCGTTGATATAACTAACTACATTGATTCTATTGTTACTTTATCGCTCGAATATACCCCAAAAAAACGGGAGAAAAAGTTTCCCTAGGAAAAGTAGTAACCCATTATGATTGCATTGATTTTACTTTTTTCCCGGTGAAAATAGTAAAATCAAAATTTTTGGTGGAATTTCTTATATTCTATTTCATGTATAGAAAAAGAAGGGGACTGAAAGTCATAGGGGCTAGGGAGTTTTGCGGTGCAACTTTGTTTATAAGCCGGCATAGCATTCTAAATGCACGCTGCATTGGGATTGCCAATTGTGGATTGCATTGCAAGTAATTTGAGCAAAATCCATTCGCACGCTCTAAAGTTATTACAACTTTAGTTTCTGCAAGAAGTACTCCAAAACGGAACTCAAAATCCAGTATTTGTTTATGTTGTTAAGAATCAATAACAATCAACAATTTAATTACCTTTATAATTCCATAAATAATAAATATATTAAAATATGCACTATTTATTTGCAAATTTAATCAAATTTAAGTAATGAAATAAAAAATCTAGGAAAAAACTACTGTAGGCCCTACTTATAACCCAAAACCGCAGTAAATATCAAAACACCAATCATTCATTCACCTACAAATGTGTGTCACCGTCCGAACAACCAAGAATTACTGTAACAACTATACTATATATAAATAAGTTGAGTTGAGCTGATAATGTAAATGTAGAGGCCCCCTAAATAATATACGTGTAATGGATTCTGCTTTTATGGATTCTAAAGTGCAAAACTGCGGAACGACGCCATTTAGGGTTGAGCCAGGGCGGCGCGGAATAGTTCCATGCTAATACGGAACCGTAAACTATACAGCACTGGTTTAAACCTCAATGATGTAGTTTCACAAACTTTTCACTTGAGAACTTAGAATTAAGCCTTATATTATTAAACCCAATATAGGCCTAAACACATTGCCCGCCATTTACCGACGATAGGTAACTAATCAGCAACACAAACAATTATAGTACATTGGCCATACAGACTCCTAGGAGCATCCATTCTCCGCATATCAACTTCCGATCTACCTTCCTTCTTACTCCTCTCCGCTACTCCCACAGCAGTCTGCAACTCAGCTTCGGTAATGTTGGACCAGTATGAGTCGCCATCTCTGTACTCCTGCTTGAGGGGTCCTTCCGGATCCAAGTACATCTCCCCCATTAGAATACCATCGAGCGGAACGTATGATTCGACATGACGGAACCCGGACGACTTTAACCACTGCTTAATGTCGTCGATAGGGGCGTACCTCTCTGACATCCTAAGATTGGATTCCGGATGCAGCTTCGCAAACCAAAAGGACTCGAGAACTTGCTTAGGAGACGAATCATTAATAATCAAAACTCCACCTTTCCGTAAAACTCTCCGTGATTCTCTTATTGTTTCTTGAAGTTTGTAAAACTTATCACCATCGGCGTTAACGTCGCTTAGATGGTGAATCACTTGGTTTATCATAACGCAGTCGAACTGGGCATCTTTAAATGGGACCTCGGGCAGCACTCCATGAACTGCTCCTACAAGTCTGTCACCGAAGCCTTTCAGTTTATTCTTAGCAACACCGAGCATTCCTTCACTCCCGTCCATAATAGTAAGTTTTCCGACACCGTGGTCGAGAATGGACTTAGCATAGGAACCAGTCCCACACCCTAGGTCCAATACATGCACATCACTAATTGGCTGATTGATTAGGGTCTGTAGACTGCCGAGATAGATTTGTAAGCCAATTGGTTGGCGAGATTTGTCGTATTGAAGACTGACTGTGTCGTAATCAGTATAATGAGACATATTTCTGATATCAGATGATGTTACAATATGGTTTGTGAGTACAGTAATTAGGCTAATAAATAACGTTACCAGTTACAGTTGTCAATTAGGCCTAATCAATTACTAATTACACTACAGTGCTACAGTACTGTATAAGTGAAAAAATGATAAAAGACAAAATAATTTCAGGATATGTTATATATCATTTCACGATAGGGCCTATGCTTAAATAAATATTTACCTACTTGTTAACCTATATCCTCTTTTACTATTGTGGCAAAAAACCGCATCAGCCTACAATATTAGGAGTATTATTAGGTTATTAATTGAAGGACAGGGGACTAATGTATTAGGCCTATGCTATATATTTGACCCAATTATCTAGCAATGATAATGATATAATCCTGTAATCTTCTTGGTGCTACACAACCACAGAGCAGCAAGCAGTACATAACATTTTATTGCACTGCAGTGAAGTAGTCAAGAAAAGGCATCAGGATCAGGGTGAGGGAGCGCAGGCAGAACACTACTGCACGAGGGACTACTGTACAGCTGTACAACAGTCGTAGCCTATTGTATACAGTACAGTAGCTTTTGTATGAAAGCGTTTGATATGCCTTTTATTATACAGCACTCATAATGTAGATGATAACAGATGGTAATATCAATTATTGTTAACTAAGGAATAATTCATTGCACACAGTTATTGTCAGACTGTATTCAGAAGAACGTATCATGACGTACACAATTATGTACAGACTACACACACACTGCGGGGTAGCTCAGTTGCTTGAGCGCCGGGCCTGCAATCTAATGGTTGTAGGTTCAGCCCCGCCCCTTCCACCCAACCCAGCCTTTCATCCACTGGGGTCGATAAAATGAGTAACAGTTAAAATTACTGGCAGCAAATCTTGGGATAGAAGAAGCGCCTACCCCTACCCTCGGGTAGCAGCTATCGAAAGAAAGCTAACTCCCCTTTAATGGAGTTAACATTAGACTTTAGTTTTATATATCTATAATAAAACTGCCTGTCTAATTAATTATATTAACTAACTATATGTGTCATATTTAAATATTGTTCATTCAGTATTTGTATATTCTTGGTGATATATCTATTCATATTATTTGTGTGTCTCGATTTTAATTCGTAGTCACACCAAAAATAATGACAATTTCACCAAAAAATTATATTATACCAATTTAAATAATGTTGCCCAAAAAATTATTCAACACCAAATAAAATAAAATCACCCGAAAACTAATTATTCACACCAAAATAAATGACAAAAATACCCAAAATATATACAAGCATGACCTACTTTAGATACGACCCGCCAAGCTGCTGCAAACCCCCTAAATTTAGTGGGCCAGTTATTTCTCTTAGATAGAACCCCTGAAACAATACGTTTAGCGCGTCGAAAGTACTTGTCCCTAACTAAAATTATTTTCCTCTTCCAGATGAGACAGGTAAAAATTTAATAGCTCCAATAGTTTTCGAGATATGAGGAGTTCCTGGCACCCATACCATATCAGCACTTTTCGGAATTGATAAAATTACTCAAAATACATCATCCTTCAAGACTTTGGTATATAACCATTAAACCATAT
The DNA here is from genome assembly GCA_032718475.1 of Nemertoderma westbladi. Taxonomy (NCBI): domain Eukaryota; kingdom Metazoa; phylum Xenacoelomorpha; order Nemertodermatida; family Nemertodermatidae; genus Nemertoderma; species Nemertoderma westbladi. The sequence continues at coordinate 9,041 of JAUCBJ010006154.1, read as the reverse complement.
GCTTTTTGGTTAGTCGAATTAATTATTAGTAATGGAAAGCGAAATTAGAATAAAATCGTCATTGTTTATTTCATAATAGACACTAAAAGAGCAACAAAATTACAATTAGCTCGAAATTTTCAAATAGCCAAAACTGGCAATTTGTCCTTATTTGTCGATTGGCTACTAAGGTTTTAGAATGTGCTGATTTCATTGGCAAGGTTTATAAAATTGTAGTATTTTCAAAAATGGCCAATGTGTCAGTCGAAAAGTTTAAGTGCCAACCAGTGCGCTTCTATTTCAGTACTGCAGTAAGTACTGTGGTAGTGCTCCAGTAATGTAGTGTATTATTCTGTATGCTGGAATCTGGTATGTGCTGTGCACTGCACTACTGCGTTAGGCATCCCGCTACTTATGACTGAATTATGCTGTTACGCATCAATGTCTTATCATTATTATATTATCTGATTAGGGGCCGTCCAAGTATGACGTCTGCACTTTTCCCCAAAATATTGACCCCCTCCCTCCCCTAAATCAGATGTCATCAGATAGGATTTGACCCCCCGCCCCCCACCCCCCTCCCCTAAATCAGATTGAAAAGTTTTTATTATAAAAAATTAAAATTAAAAAAGTTAGCTTAGGATTAATGTTTCATTTTCAGGCGAACCCCAGTACCGCAGTACCCCAGTAGAAACACTGAACCCTGAAACATGGTAACTGGTAACTGAAACAGAAGGTCGTGCTAAGGGCCTTCGGGGGCTTCGAACAATTAAAATAGGCAAGCTATTTACTCTTCTGCTATATCTCTTCTACTGTAGCACCTATAAATGAACATGCTGACATCATATTTTGGCTGACCCCCTCCCCTCCCCTCATCAGCACGTCATTATCACCTCTACACGGGCTGGCAGCCACGGCGCCGCGGGGGCCTAATCTTGGTCTGGACATAGTATCTGAATCTGTATGCAGGCCGTAACAGTTATAGTTGGAAAGTGATGTGTGTATAGATGGCGCTCGCGTGCTCGGTCTATAGTGGCACTTAGTTCGACTACTAGTCAGGGCTTTTCTACAGAACAGATGACACCAGACTAACATTTGTACACTTCGACGGGCGATATATTCCGGAATCTGTTCCGACTTCAGTGTGCTAAATGCCTCAAATTCCTCGGAAACCGCCAGTAAAAGGATTATACCGCCCATCGTCCATTGAAATTCATGAAGGAGAGTAAAATTGGTTCTTTACCTAATGTAGAGATGAAGCTACTGCTGGACTTGGGGGTTTGAGGAGCCGGTTATTCTTTAAGAACCATCATGATAGGTTTATTCTCCTTCCTAAACCAGCGGGACTCCTAACTGAAACCCCGAGGACATATCGGTGTATCTCAAGTAAGACAGTGGGCCCCTATGCGTGGCCACCTTAACAGTGTTCGTTCTTACTGTCTTGGATTTAATAGACAAAGATTATTGATACATAATAGATATGCTGAGATAAATTAATAATATTACGACTTCAAATATAATGAGGAACTGATATTATTTAGGGGAATTATTATTAACTATCCTGGAATATAGTGTCGTTTAATTATTTGAGGAACTGATACTTTATTTTTTTGTTTATGTGTTTGATGCGGAATTAAGGGGGGGGGGGGGGGGTTCATCTTTTTTTGGTCAAAAAAGTGAAAAAAAATTTGTGCGATTTTTGTTTAGAATTTAACGGCGATTCCGAATATGACAGTTACAGTATTAGTTCTCAGCTTAGATCATTAGATCATTAGTTCTCAGATTAGTTTTCAGGATATGACGATTTTATTACGGCATGATTGCATAAAAAATCAAAATTTATATTAATTTAATGAAGAAATAATGTCTTTTTGGTAATTTTTAATTAAAATATAATTGAAAATAATTGAAAATTGAAAATAATTCAAGAAAATAATTCAAGAAAATAATTCAAGAAAATAATTCAAGAAAATAATTCAATAATACAAATCAGCAAAATTATATGTTTTCATCTTTAGCCTACTACTATAGTTTAACGGCCTTTATATTGAATTAGCTAGAACATGCAAGTGAAAGTGAAAGTTTTTTGTCGAAGGATTTACTTTTCTGTCCAAAATGATTGCTTGATAGCTAAAACAAATATTACGCTATTAAGTTACGGTTTACGGAATATACAGTAAAATATACGTAAACCATATACGGTATTGAAAAAGCTATTACGTTACGGTACGGAAAAATATTGAGCTACGGTATTCCTGAAAAGATACCGTAACATAACGTAATAACATACTTGATTTGTAATATATATTTTCATCGATAGTCTGATTGACGGACAGACTGACTGAGGTCTGACAGACAGAGAGGCAAGATTTTGACAAAAATGAAAACAGATACCAGAAATGAAATCAGCGACCTCGAAAACCCCCGTAGCGAAAATTTCAGCTCAGTGCTTCTTCATTAACATACACACATATATTACACATACATACATACATACACACATATATTACACATACATACATACATACACACATATATTACACACATAATTTACATATTGACAGATTGCAGATGATTTGCTCTTTTACGGGGACTCCCGGGAAGCAGCCCGGGCACGCGATTTCTAAATGGGCAAACGGAAATGGGTTAGAAGTAAATCTAAGTAAATCATCAGTAATGAAGTTCCGCCGAGGTGGTCGTCTTGCTAATAGTGACAAATTTACCTTCAATGGAAAGCAAATGAAGATAGAAAATTCTTATAAATATGTAGCAGTAACACTACAAACAAAATTAAGTTTCTCTAAACACATCACCAACGTCGTATCTAAATCGCTGACCGCCGTTCACTCAATTTCAAAGCCTAACATGCTGTCTCTCAACACTGCCCTCAAATTATTTTAACTGAAATTAAGTCCAATAGCAACGTACTGTCTCCACGAAATATGGCCCTTCTTAACTTAACGGGTTCCATCATATCATATGCACTAACCGAGATTATCACGCACCGTCCGACGACTGTGTTTGCCGTTTGTGTGAAGGACAAGCTTCTCTCTACCATCTACCCGATTGTACAGTAGGAACAACCATCGTAGCCTAACTGAGTGGTCTTCAGTAACAATCTAACTAACTCAATCTAACTTATGTTTAATTTTATTGAATTTTATTAATTTATTAGTTAATTATTCTTATTCCTAAGTTATTTTATCTGCCCCCAGTGTGGCTTAATACAAATGGATATACTGTATATATATATATTGACAGAATAATAGAGCTAAAATTTTAAGCGGGAAGGTTCAAACTTTAAACCCATTTTACTCTGAATTATTTTTTCTCGTTTTTGCTCCACTCAAAATACTACTACTCCGTCATTTTTTCATCAAATCGTTTGAAATTTTCACACAGTGATCTAGAGATGTTGAACAATAAAACTTCTAAACTTCTACTACAGTACTTAATTGGCCCGTGGACGCTTCGAGGTGGAGGTGGAGGCTGATTTCAAGGACGCTAATCACGATAAAACTTGTTAAAAATATTTTCTGGCAATGCATCAATCATTTTTGGTGCTATTTTGGCCCCCAAAAATATTTTCTGGCAATGCATCAATCATTTTTGGTGCTATTTTGGCCCCCAAAAATATTTTCTGGCAATGCATCAATCATTTTTGGTGCTTTTTGGCCCCCCAGGACGAAAAATACAATTTAAAAATTGCAAAACTAAACTAAAAGGTAGAATGATATATAATTTAGTATTTAAACCGGTTTTGGGGCAGGATCTATCAATACAACCACGCTCTTAATCCTTCCTCGGACATGTTCACATGTGAGGTTGCTATGGGCAACGACAACACAATATGGTATTCTGGTGGGAAATTTAAATTAATTCTTTTGGACCTTTACCATTTCCATCTGCATCTGACTGTGACTGACCTTTCTGCCATTATACAGCATTTATTTACCTCTAATATACCGGTACGTGAGTACTAAAGTACGTTGGCCGCATACAGCTGTATCGTCTGACTGGAACCTCAGAAATATCACAATCAGATTACATATTAGACTGTTAGACGCCTCTTGCATGCCTGATGCCTGACTGCAGCTGTGCTGTTTTAGCACGACTGTAGCAATGTTGTAGTGTAGATGTGCTGTAGGCACCGGCGTCGCGGTGTCCCAGGCGAATCCCCCCCCCCTCTCCGCGCAGAATGCCACCGCCCTCCCTTATAGACTTACAGTATAATAATACTGTAGTAGGCAGTAGGCTGGTAGGCCTAGCCGCCTAGCGTACGGCACAGCCACACAATAGTCTGATAGTGGCTTGGCTATTCGCTATTCTACACTTTTACTTGGATTTATTGGTATATTTGTTGGTTAGGGAGGGTTAGGCCCATACTGCCATACCCTAATTAAAACTGTAATGTAACTCTAACCCTTAACACCTAAGTCATGAGGCTCTAATCTAAGACATTTTATGGAATTTTGGACCATACCGAAGGTACCTTGCGTGCCTTTAGTTTCTTTGTTGTACTTTGTAGACGATATTAAACGAAATTGACTACACCAATAGAGTGCTGTGCAGGTGTGTGTGCGAAAATTACTCTGAATTAGATAAATTGAACAAATATTGAAGCATGCCACTAAAGAATCGTTCCCCTCAGCAACCCTACCCTAATGTTACTTCCATGAGGTTTATAGTCACAGACACCAGCGGATCTCCTATAACCTGTAACGCGGTTGCCACGGATACAATATACAAACTCAAAGAGCAATGCGGCGCAGCTCATCAATTCCGGTCACTTGTTTACTTCCGTCTAATCGACGCCAAAACCGGCCGAGTTTTATCGGATAATAAAACCGTAGAAGAGGAGGGATTACAGGAGAGCGATAACCTACTGCTGGTAGAACGCCGTATCAGGTAGAAATTATTCATAAATTACATATTGTTGACTGTTTTACGTCTAAATACGATATACTGTAGTACTATATGAATATGATTATGCATTATTATTATATTGTAGGTATTATTGTAATACATACCGGCAGCGGAAATAATAAGATTTCCATTAGGTTATTAACTATTAATAATAATTCGTAATATATTAATAAGATTAATAAGTTAAATTTTTTATCATGGAACGAATTACTGAATTACCTACCGGTGTCTGTTAATAGTATTTTGCTCTACAGGCTGATAGTGATAGGTTATTGAACTCATATGTTTCAGGGTGTGTAGACTACGTCGACATCCGACAACCTGCTGCCGATAATAACTAATATGAACCTATAACCTGTTCTCTTATCTCTCGTTTATTGTTTTTGTTAGAATAAGATTTCACTATAATCGGTTAATTTCCCTCAATTGCTAATTAACATTAATTAGCTTCAGTAATGATTGTCGACTTTGGTTGTCGGTTGTCGCTTGTTGGTGTAGTGTTTGCACCCTATATTCTGCTAAGTGAGTAAGTAGCTCAGTAGTTACTGATATAACGGTGAATAGGAAATATTGTTTTCTTAGAAATGATCTTAAACTCGGATTCGAACTGCCGACTAAAGGCCCTACCCAGTCGGCCATAGAGGCCGCCACTGCCAGTCTGGGAAGCAGCTCTAACGAGACCGCAGCTAAGGTTGTTCTAGAACAAGTAACGACTTTCTCAAACTTCCGTAACGAGTTGAGACGTATTCTAATCACATTAATAACCGCCGCCCACAAGTAAGTCAGTAGACGGGCCATTATGGTGGATATACTTTTTGATTGATGTCATTATAATGAGTTACGTTAACAGATATTATTACAAAATATAACTTCTTATCGCTATTATTTTGATAACTTGGCCTTTAGATTCTTTACAGCCACAGTATTATTTACAACTGTACGATATCTCTATCTATATCTATTATTATCTACTGTATGTTCGTTCAAACATCCCAAAAGAATTCAACTTTAAGAGGCAGATCAACAATTTATATAGTTTGTCTGTTGCTATGGAAACTTTCCACCATATTGTTGAAAGGCAATTCGTATATTTAACGATTTTAACGGAATTGTATATTTACAGGATTCCGATAAATTTAAGAAAAACAAAAACAACGATTAGGATTAATTTGAGACGTAATTATTGCGATGCCGCTAATAAAAACCTATAAACCCATAATATATTTTTGAAACCACCAATTATTGCTCTATTAGAGTGAAAAATGTCGAATGTTGAAACACAATTTTTCAAAAAGAGTGTTTTTTCACAACGTTTTTGGATGAGAAAACATAAAAAATAATATAATTGGAATTGGATTTGAATAAAATCGTAATATTCAGAACATAATGATGAGCCCAAAATCACCTCCCTACGTTCAAAACTCGCCAAGTTATGGCCAAAAATAAGCTGCTAGTTTTAAAAAATTGACTTTAGTTCAACTCACCGACGCTGTCCACATGTAGCCGCTTTGCAAGAATTATCGTTAACAAGAAGATTATAATTATACTATTTAATAAATACAAAACATTCTATAACGTATTAATAATCTCATTGATGGCAATATCTATTTTGCGTAGCTACACATATATACATAAACAAAATGTTCCAGGACGTTGCGTAATAAACTATAATAATATATATAAATATGCATTGTCTGTCTGTGAGTGAGTGAGTGAGTCTGTGCAAGCAATACGCTCCGACACACGAGCACGTAAACTATCGTTATCTAGAGGCTAATTTTACGCGTATGCTTGCGTGAATGCGTATATTGTGGTCGCCGCAACATGTTGTGTGTCAAAATCACAAAGTGATTCGAATAACCTTTTTGGCAGTACAGGCCTTGCCAAGCTGTAAAGTGTTAACCCCATTACCCGGCCCTAATCGGGGCTAATCGGCCCCTTCCTAGTTTTTAATTGCTGTATCTATGCAACTACATTATGTACCAGCCCAATTTTGTTACGAGAATTAGTCAAATTTAATGGCGCATCTTTTGCAAAAAACGGCGTTGCAATTAGATTTCTACTTTTCGATGTAGGTGCCACCTCAAAATTTGGTCCCAAGCCGAAATTTTTTTGAAATTTTTGAATTTTACAAGGTCATTTGTGAGTTCGTAATTATTTATGTTGGGGCTTTTTCGGTTTAGCAGGCCAGAAAGAAAACATATAAATGCGTTAAAATCAAAACTTGGGGGCATTTTCTGAATATAGTATTTTTGAAAATTTGAAGTGCCACGCCCACTTCTCCACCAGGTGCACGAAAAATAGCACCCAGTTCAATTTTCTGAAATTGAATATAATCACATTCGATGCAGCGTAGTGAAAAACCTACTAACGAAAACTAATGAAAAACCTACTAACCTACTAAACAATAATGCCACATTAGTTTTTAGAATATCAAAAAAAAATTATATTTTGTCTTGGGTTTACTTATATTTTTTCATGAAAATTATTATACCCTTCTTATGAAATTTTAATTTTTTTAGATTTGAAAATGTTCTTCGATAATCTCATATCTCATAATCACATATAGCCCAAATTTTGTAGGATTTCATTGGATGATTACAAAAATACAGTGGGGGGCCGAATCGGCCCCCGCCAGTGCTGCTAATGGTCTAAACAAACACGCCAGTGGTAATAGGGTTAGGGTTAAAGCAAGGCAGCTAGCTAATGGGAGACCAATCATCTCTTGCGGCGGCCTGCAGGCAGACTGGGTTGGTTAAGTAGTAGCTTTGATTAGTTCTTGATTTTGATAAGAACAAGCAGTAAATCTTAGATTAGCTTTTTTAAGTTCACAATTCACATGTTTATCTTCATTAACACAAAAATGATTCGATTATTCCTTTTTGCGGTGTACCGGCAGGTCGTCAGTCGGTCACTATTCACTTTGGGTCTTGACCCTATCATGTGCGTGCATCTATGTGACGCAGACTATTCCGAGCCCGTGAACAATCTGTTCTAACTGACATTTTTGCAGATATTCTACCTGACCATGCATTGCATAGACTGCGTGTTGGAGGACGCCGACCAGTTTGCACTTCTTCTATCTGCCACTAGGGGGCGAAATGTCTGAAAGTGAATATCTTATCCTATTTTTGTTATTAATAATGATCTTTTACTGATAATTAGCAGAGGGCTTTTACACAATAAGCATCGTCTACGTGAACGCGTTGAACGTAGTTGGCCAGTCCGCAGTACTTCAACTGCCACTACGGGGCAAAATATCTGAAAGTGAAAATCATCTCCAATTTCGTTATTTATAATGTTTTTTTGCTGATTCCAAGCTGAGTAAACTACATCGTAGGGTGCGTATTTGGGGAGATGATGACCAATCTACAGTTCCCCAGTCTGCCGCTATAAGGGGGCGAAATGGCTGAAAGAGGAAACCTACAATTTTGTTGTTTATGAATACTTTTTTGCTGATGGTTGGACTTGGCACTTGTTTTGCCTTATTGTTTTGGGAGGACGTTAACCAGTGCAGAATTCCCCAGTCTGCCACTAGGGGGCGAAATATCTGAAATTAAAACCTTCCATTTTAATACCTTAGAGTTGATACTTAACTGTGATCTAAAAGTACCTACTACACTCTAGGTTGTGTTTGTGAGGACGCTCACCACTACTCTGCAGTTATACAGTTTTCCCACTAAGGGCAAAATATCTGACAGTTTTAAACCTTCTCCCATTTTATTATTTGTAATCCATTTGAGGTGATACCTGGCAGGTATCTACCTAACTGCCTAATATATACAACACAAGCCTTATGTTCACCATGTACCGTAATATAGTGGCAATTTTCTGATGAATCCCCCCCCCCCCCCAGATTTTTCTACAAATCTTTATCATGTTGCTTGAAATTTGAAACACAACTAGTTCAACTCACCGTCGTTGACACCATGAAGCCGGAATTTTCGATTTCGTCTATCGATTATTTTAATAAGCGTTTTAAAAAAGTGTCTTTTGCGAAATCGCACCCTCAGTATCGTGGCCGTTCTTCGCCCTAGTCGTAATTTTTCATATCATTTGAAAGTTTGCGTTTCAAGATTCGAAATATGTAAATCGTCATATCCTGAAAACTAATCTGAGAACTAATGATCTAATGA
>JAUCBJ010006152.1:0-44361 GCA_032718475.1 Nemertoderma westbladi | reverse complement strand
AAAATTTAAAGAATGATATCTTACATTACTGGATAAGTTTTATAATTCTGGATAATTGGATAAGATTCGGTCAGGTCAGGTATTCTAGGTCATTCATCAAGAAAACTTGCCACCTCCATGCAGCATAAAGGAGGTGCCACCTGTAGCTGCATAGACCCCCTTACTAGGGCAAATCTGGTCCTGTAACTAGGACCCCCTTCGTTCTGGGATAAGGACGCCCTTGGTCCTGGATTAAGGACCCATATACTTGGCTGCAAGGGTATATGGCCTGGCCAGGCAGATGGTGATCTACCAATGGCTGGTCAGGAGTAGAGGGTTCTCATGTCCACTCTGAGTGCACTTCACTGCAACCTGCACATGGCAGCAGGTGTACAGGGCATGACCCAGCAGATGAGCTTCACAGCCAATGGTGGGTCATGTGCGCCAAGAGTAGGTATGGGTGATGGGCCTCATATCTGACTCCAATGCGACACCCACCCTGTGGAATGGCAAACCAGGGTGTGGTATTTGCCCCGAGAGCTGACTCGGCAAAAAAGCACCCCCCAACCCCCACTATGGATTACATTAGTAATGCGGAGGTCCAGCCACTAGAGGCCAGTGGAATGACTGGACACAATCGGCCTCACAGGCGTCAGTTATCTCCTGACCGGCTGCCTGTCTCACCCCCTACTGGAGAGAGAGCGGCAAACAATTCTTTGAATCCCTTTCCTGATGACCTTTCTGTCCCAAACCCTGGGTCACCAGGGAGGCCAGATTGTGAGGGGGAGAGGGATTCTGGAGTTGGAGGCTACTCTCATGTTCCACCCCGCCCAACAAAGCCATTGGTGAATTTGAGGCAAGTCACTAGACTAGCCTCAGTAAACACCCTAACACTCGGGACCCCAATGCGACAAGGTGAGCTGACTGCCTTGGCAGATAAGCTTTCTCTTAGTGCAGTGGGTGTTCAAGAGCACCGAATGCAGACTGGACAGACTGATGAGGTTCTGATTAATGACATGGGGGGCCGTTGGCGACTCGCCCTCGCTTCAGCAGATGATAGTGGCAATTGTAAGACGCTTGTAGGAGTTGCGACCACAAGCGGTTTACTCCCGCAACTGAAAGATATGAGTATGAGAACCCTCCAGGAGAAATACCGGCTCGGTCGTTGCCCGGGTCAACAAGGACCGCGTCCCTCAGTGGTACACCAGTCAGGAGTAGAGGGTTCTCATGTCCACTCTGAGTGCACTTCACTGCAACCTGCACATGGCAGCAGGGGTACAGGGCATGACCCAGCAGATGAGCTTCACAGCCAATGGTGGGTCATGTGCGCCAAAGTACGTAGCTATGGGTGATGGGCCTCATATCTGACTCCAATGCGACACACACCCTGTGGAATGGCAAACCAGGGTGTGGTATTTGCCCCGAGAGCTGATTCGGCAAAAAAGCACCCCCCAACCCCCACTATGGATTACATTAGTAATGCGGAGGTCCAGCCACTAGAGGCCAGTGGAATGACTGGACACAATCGGCCTCACAGGCGTCAGTTATCTCCTGACCGGCTGCCTGTCTCACTCCCTACTGGAGAGAGAGCGGCAAACAATTCTTTGAATCCCTTTCCTGATGACCTTTCTGTCCCAAATCCTGGGTCACCAGGGAGGCCAGATTGTGAGGGGGAGAGGGATTCTGGAGTTGGAGGCTACTCTCATGTTCCACCCCGCCCAACAAAGCCATTGGTGAATTTGAGGCAAGTCACTAGGCTAGCCTCAGTAAACACCCTAACACTCGGGATCCCAATGCGACAAGGTGAGCTGACTGCCTTGGCAGATAAGCTTTCTCTTAGTGCAGTGGGTGTTCAAGAGCACCGAATGCAGACTGGACAGACTGATGAGGTTCTGATTAATGACATGGGGGGCGGTTGGCGACTCGCCCTCGCTTCAGCAGATGATAGTGGCAACTGTAAGACGCTTGTAGGAGTTGCGACCACAAGCGGTTTACTCCCGCAACTGAAAGATATGAGTATGAGAACCCTCCAGGAGAAATACCGGCTCGGTCGTCGCCCGGGTCAACAAGGACCGCGTCCCTCAGTGGTACACCAGGCTGGGGTCGATAAATTTGCTACTGGAACAGAAGACAGAGAAGAAAGAAGAACCACTACAATGAACGCACACACGCTGAAAGCACAGAGCAAACAGGGTGACATGGTCGCTCTGGCAATGGAATATAACATCGACATCATCTGCATCCAAGAACATCGGATTTGTCATGAAGACACTGCCATGAAGTACAATGAAATTGGAAATGGATGGACGTTAGTAACAAGCTCAGCAGTAAGAAACTCGGCCAATGCATCAATTGGTGCAGTAGGAATTCTGCTAAGCCCATTTGCACTTAAGACCCTAAACAACATCGAATCTATAAATTCCAGGGTTATGATCGCAACATTTGATGGGAATCCCAAGACAACAGTTATATGTTGCTACAGTCCAACCAATGCATCAGAGCCAGAACAAGCAGTCAAGTTTTATGAAGAACTGACTGGACTTATTAAGGACATCTCGAAACACAATGTTAAAGTCATTGCTGGTGACCTGAATGAGCAAATTGGCCCAGAAGACATCAAGGGTTACACCTATAACACCAGTTCTAACATAAATGGGAACTTACTTTTAGACGTAATGGAAGAATGTGAATTGATACCAACAAACAACACATTCGAAAAGAGTAAGGGGAAGCTTATGGACCTTTCAATACCCTAATGGAACCAAAGCACAACTGGATTACATCCTTATAAACAAAAAGTGGAGAAATAGCATGATCAACTGCGAGGCATACAGCTCGTTCAACCTAATTGGTTCGGACCACAGAATTGTGACTGCAGAGATCAGACTCAGTTTTAGAGCCAGCAAACCCAGGACAAGCAAGCAAATCAACTATGACTGGGAGAAACTCAGACCTGATAATGCTGTAAAGGATGCTTATACAGTAGAAGTTCAAAACCGCTTTGAAGCACTTCAGTCAATGGATGAAGACCAATCCACCGATTCAATATACCAGAATATAATAACAGCCCACAAGGAATCAGCTAAGAGGCATATCCCCCAGAAACCTAAACGAAAACAGCATGTGCCATGGCAAAACTCTGAGGTTACTTGTAAGAGAAAGATCTTAAGATAGCATACAAAGTTAAAACCGAACAACCAACAACCGAAAACATTAACAAGGTTGAGAAAGCTAAGGACGATCTTAAATTGGCCTACAACATCAGCCAGGAAAAGTACATACAGGATAAAACTGAAGCAACTACAACTGCTCACATACAGCAACAATCAAGACTTACCTGGCAAACTGTAAATGAGGTATCTGGTCGGAAAAGTTGTGCAAAGGGGCGCCTCAAAGCCGATAGTCCTGAAGAACGTGTTGGGAAGTGGAAAAATCACTTCAGCAACTTGCTTGGGCAGCCACCAAACATCGAGGTCAGCCCTACAAGGAAAATATATGACAAGACACTACCTATAGAAACAGGGGACTTCACACCTGCCGAACTCCAAAGAAGCATTAAAAGCATGTCCAATAATAAAGCGAGTGGATTAGATGAAATCCCAGCGGAGGTATGGATTACCGGAGTGCTAAATAGACCATTATTGAATGTTTGCAACCGGATGTTAAAAGGGGAAAAGCCACCACCAATTTGGACTAAAGGTCAACTAAAGCCTCTCCCCAAGAAAGGAGACCTCGGCATACCAACAAACTATCCTGGGATCTGTCTGCTTGTGGTAGCTGCCAAAATATACAATAAAATGATTCTATATAGGATTAGGCCTCACATAGAGAAACTACTGCGTAAGAGCCAAAACGGATTTCGACCAAGTAGATCAACAATAGCTCAGATACTTGCACTACGGAGACTGATTGAAGGAATTAAGTCAAAGAATCTCCCCGCAGTCATGACTTTTGTGGACTTCAAGAAGGCATTCGACTCCATCCATAGAGGTAAAATGCTTGAAATCCTAAGAGCTTATGGAATACCAGAAGTAATTGTTGCTGGCATTGGATTGTTATATTGTGACACAGAAGCGCAGGTACTCTCACCAGATGGTGAAACTGAGTTTTTCTCAATCCTGGCTGGCGTACTGCAAGGTGACACATTAGCACCATTACTATTTGTAATTGTGCTGGATTACGCAATGAGGACGGCCACAAAGGGTGAAGATCTGGGATTCACACTTCAAGAACGCAGAAGTAGTAGATATCCGGCAACTACAGTCACAGACACCGACTTTGCGGATGACATCGCCCTGCTCTCTAATACGCTAGCAGATGCACAGCTTCTACTAAATAAAGTGGAGAGGGCTGCTAAGGAGGTTGGATTGCATATAAATGCTACCAAGACCGAATTCATGACCTTTAATGTTGATGGAAACTTGACAACCATTGATAATAATCAACTAAGGAAGGTCGATGACTAACAGTACCTTGGATCATAGATAGAGAGTAGCAAAAAGGACATAGAAGTTAGGAAAGCAAAGGCTTGGGTAGGGCTATCAAAAATGGATACCATCTGGAAATCAGATCTCTCCAGGCACCTGAAGACTAAGTTCTTTCGAGCCACAGTGGAAAGTGTATTTTTATACGGGGGTGAGACCTGGACACTGACTAAATCACTGGAACAACGAATTGATGGTTGCTACACAAGACTACTAAGGGCAGCCCTAAACATCAGCTGGAGACAACACATGACAAACGCCGAGCTTTATGGTACAATACCACCTGTATCAACCACCCCCTGTGAACGCAGATTAAGATTCAGTGGGCACTGCTGGCGAAGTAAAGACGAGGTCATACCAGATCTACTTCTCTGGCAACCAACTCATGGAAAGCGTAGTCGTGGACGACCTGCCATAACATATATAGATCAACTTGAAAGGGATACTGAACTTGGGAGAAACGAAATTGCGACAACTATGGAGAATCGGGAAGCCTGGAAGGATCTCATTTCCACTGTCCGAGTTCGCTCGACCTAGTAGTAGTAGTATAGAAGTAAAAGTGTCTGAGTCTGTACTCCCAGATATTCCCATTGGTGATATCTCCTTTGCAAAAGTGAAGGCTGCTGCAAAGAGCATTAAGACCAATCGTGTCAGTGGAGTAGATGGTATTCCCCCTGAGGTCTTTAAAATACGTGAGTGTTTAAAGCTCATCTATCCCATCATAGTAGACATGTACCGAACAACAAGAGTCCCACAAGAAATGAAAACAAATAAGTTGGTGCCAGTTCCCAAGAAGGGCAACCTAACACTCTATGGTTCTTTTCGGGGAATCTCATTGATCTCGATTGCTGCAAAGCTATACAATAGAATTCTATTAAATCGCATCAGGGATCCCATTGAGAGACTGCTCCGTGGAAATCAGAATGGGTTCCGTAAAGGTCGTGGGACCATGGAGCCCATTTTGGCACTTAGAAGGATAATTGAAGAGTTATCAAAAAAGAAAGACAGGCATCTGGCTGTTATCTTTGTTGACTTCTTCAAGGCCTTTGATTCAGTCTCTCGCTCACGTATGTTCAGCATACTTTCATTATATGGGATTCCTGATGAAATTATTGCAGCAATCAGATCAGTATACGATGGTTCGACAACATTTGTGTCTACTGCTGACGGTGACACAGAACCATTTGAAGTGTTATGGGGCGTCCTCCAGGGAGACACATTTGCACCATTCTTGTTCATAATTGTTGTTGACTATGTTCTACGCATGTCCTTAGATCATCATAATGATGATGGGGTGATGATAACTCCACCTACTGGCTCCAGAAGTCGATGAAATCCTGTCAAGTACCTAACTGATCTAGACTTTGCAGATGACTTAGGAGTACTCTCAGAATCACTAGAGAGAGCCTAACGGCTCCTCAGCTCATTAGAACATGCTGCTTCTAGTGTTGGTCTTTTTATTAACTCCAGAAAGTCCAAAATTTTTACAGTTAACTTTGATGAAAGTCCTCAGCAAGTCTCTGATCGGATGAGCATAAGCTCAAAAGATGGTATACTTGAGCATGTGGATGACTTCTGTTACCTGGGATCATGGATCCGGAAGTCAGGTGAGGACCTTCGAATACGTAAGGGAAAAGCATGGGCAGCCTTGAATAGGCTTGCCAGGATTTGGAAGTCACCGATATTTAATCGGAAACTTAAGGTCCGATTATTTAGAGCAGCGGTAGTTCCAGTACTCCTCTATGGGAGTCCATGCTGGGCTCTAACTGCTGAGGACACCAAATCTCTGGATGGCACATTCACAAGAATGCTACGCCGGGTTCATTGTGTCAAGTACAATGCACACATCTACAACCAGACACTATATAACATTGGAGGTGTCTCATTGGTTCCCCCAAGCTTGACACTAGAACAAAATCGCATCCGCTTTGCAGGACATTGCTTTCGCCGTGAGGACCAGCCAGTGCATAATCTTGTACTTTGGCAGCCTCATGGAGTGAATAAGCATGGTGGACAGCCCATGACTTTCTTGAGACGCATCTTAAAGGACACTGGCCTTGAAGATGCGGATGATCTAGCAAATGTCATGGGTGATAGGGAGTTGTGGCGGTGCAATTTTGTCGATAAGCCGGCACAGCATTCTTAAAAATGCAGCTGCAATGCAGCATGCCGATCCTAGTAGTAGTAGTAGTAAGTTTTATAATATTTTGTCCGTGACCCTAATTTTTTATTATTTTTATGCAAGAAATGTAAATATTCATACATTTTTATTTTATTTGATACATTTATAGCTTACACGTTTTAATTAATTTTATTCAAGAATTATAAATATTAATATACAGTAGATACTATTTAAATCGTTAAACTATTATATATATAATATATATATGTATATATTATACGTTGATACTATTAAAACGTCGAACCTATCTATGAATATTTTACCACAGCACCAAAATTTTTATTACAGATTTTAAATTTAAATATTAATTTAAATTGATATAAGCCTACAGACCGCCATACAGATACCTCTAGCACACAGACAAACATACCCAGTAGATCTTTTGTAGGCCTATATAGTAAAGTACTGTAGAAGAGGGACTGGGCTTGAGGAAGTCACATGGCAAATATTTAATAAAGGTGGGAATGGGGAACATGTGATTTTCACTAGAGGGAGCTAAAATACACTAGGGATAAATACACTGGGAGTGACAATACACTATAGGGGAATTAAACGAGGATGTATTTGCACAGAGTGAACATTGATAAAAGCGGGGGTGAGTTTTCTCTGGGGGGGGGGGGGGGGGGGGGGGGGGGGGGGGGGTTATAATACACTAGGGAAAATACACCCCGGGATTGAGAATACACTAGGGAATTTTAACCGGGGAGTGATTTTGCATCGTGAGTGGAAATTATCTGTTACACCGACAGGCCGATATATGTAAAAGCAGGTGTTGGGGTGCCTGTGTAGTGTAGGTGTAGGCGTAACGTTTACACCCATCCTACCCTCTACAGTAGGAGCATGGAATACTTAACTAAATATATATACATGTATATATATATATGTACCGGTATACAAGTCATGCAGTCATGTATTTTTAGTATTCCATGGTAGGAGGCATAAACTTTGATTTGTTCGTGCTGAACTAATACAGTAATATGTTGAGACAGTTGACAGTCAGCAGTCAGACAGTTAGTACAACATTACAACAGTACAACATTAGGCCTAGGCCAAGGACTACTAGGCTATACTACGAACTATGTAGTATATAGTAGTCCTTGGCCTAGGCCTATTGCATTGATGCATACTGCAGTACAGCAGTACTGACGTATAATTATAAGTAGGCCTACCGGTACAGAAGTAAATTGCTGAATTGATCAGCTAGCACCACAAACTATTAGCCTAATTGCCATATTGCTTCTGTCTGACTTTAAGAGGCCTAGGGCCTACCCCGCTACCGGTAGTACTGTCAGACTGTACAGCTTTAGTACCGGTACCTAAAGAAATGGCAACGGTTGATGAATTGAAAGAGGTGCTTAAGGAAACGCTAGAACGACGGGGAGTATTATCTGAAGTAAAAGCTAAAATACGGAGTGAGGTCAGTCTGTCATCCACGGCACGGTTGACTACTTTCTGGGTGACAGACCGAACGTAATCAGGCATCAGGATCGAATGTAACATAGTTTTTACGAATCGAACGTAACCTCAATTATGTTACATTGGATCCTATAACTATGTTTTACATTCGATCTACAAATTACTAAGCCCGAATGTAACATACATTTATTTCAGTTGTGTTTTGATTTCAGGAGTTAACCGATGAAATGCTTCGTTTATTTACAGGAAGAACCTGTTTGGTGAGTACAAAACACAAACAAAGACCCATTAAAGTAACCTGCATAATCTTGTAACATGTCAGCATGTGTTAACTTTGGTTTATTGTTTTGGTTCTCCCAACACTGCAACACGCCTCTGTCAGTCTGTACTGCTGTAACCTGCTCCTTTAAATAAAAGTAGGCTAACCTGCATAATCTTGTAGGTAACATGCTGACATGTGTTAACTTTCGTTTATTGTTTTGGTTCCCCCAGCACGCCTCTGTAACTGTAACCTGCTCCTTTAACAGTTTAAATAGCAATGTTACATTCGGGCTTAGTAATTTGTAGATCGAATGTAACATAGTTATAGGATCCAATGTAACATAAATGCGGTTACATTCGATACGTAAATAACTATGTTACATTCGATCCTGATTACGTTCGGTCATGTCATGTCTGCATGTATCCCTCCCTACTTTCTGACTTTACCTGTTTACTGCTTTACCCTACTCCTGTCCTGTCATGCCTGTACTCAGATTACTGGATTTACAGCTGTACAGTATTACCGTGCATGCATACTCTAAACTAAGTGCAGAAGTGTTTTACGTTTTATCACCTATCAGCCTAAACGTGCTTTTAAAAATTTAGTAAAAATAATTATTTATTACATGGGAAAAAAGTAGAACTTTTTTCATTATTCTCGAGGCATTTTATTTACCGAGCGTCAGCGAGGTTAATACTGTAATAAAGGGTCGAAAGAATATTGAAAACAAAAATGTTTTATTTTTTAAAAATAAACCACCTGAACCAAAGGCTCAGGGGTTTATTTTGGTACAATCTGATAGCCCAGAGTTCAAATGTACAGAATATGCTTTGATTATATCCAACCAGGAAAATCCCTCTTGCTTATAGAACCAAACATACCAAATTTGTCCCATTTTACCCCGTCTAACCCTACTTTTTTGTTGCTAAATTCTTTAATAAAACATAGCGATATACTCAAGGTGTACTACAGTACCGTACTAAATAACAGGTCATGCAGCGAGCGGATTGCTGAAATTAGCGGAGGCCGATCGTTTCCTATTTATGACACTATTTTCATAATATTTTCTTAGAAACCTCTCTTATGCAACTTTGGTTAGGTGGATATGATGACTAGGATTCATAGCAATGTAATAAAATGTCTTTCTGGAATTTTTATCTTGTAGTTGCCAAGGTAACCGGGTGCAAAGTTCAAACTTTGAGCGCCTGTATTTCAAGACGACAATGGATTCTGTCCCTTGAGATTTGGTAGGTGAGTAAAGGGAATAAAAGTCTATCAAAATATTTTACATTTGAATTTGTTTACATTCCCGTTGCCATGGAAATAAGTAGAATGAAAAATTTTAAAAATTGTCTACCAATTCTATAAAACACCATTTTTATTCGGTTTGTCAGTCTAAATAATAAGTTAAAATTGCCAACATTTTATTTTATAATTCGTCAATTGTGAATCATATTTTTAAAAGTCAATATTTGCAAATAAACTAAACTGTCCAATCAGAGAGCAAGACCTGTGATAGCATGATTTTGACATTCCAGAATATTAAATTTCGGTTAGCAATTATTAGAAATAAAGGACAGCCACCAGGCATGCATGTTGAAAATTATATAAGTAGTAAATAGTAGCCCAATTTCTATCTGGCGGTCATAATGGGAAATTATCGTAATTCCCGTCACCATGGAAACGGGAATGAAAAAAAATTAAAATGTAAAATAATTTGATAGACTTTTATTCCCTTTACTCATATACCAAATCTCAAGAACAGAATCCCTTGTCGTATTGAATTACAGGCGCTCGAAATTTGAACTTTGCACCCGGTTACCTTGGCAACTACAAGATAAAAATTCCAGAAAGACATTTTATTACATTGCTATGAATCCTAGTCATCATATCCACCTAACCAAAGTTGCATAAGAGAGGTTTCTAAGAAAATATTATGAAAATAGTGTCATAAATAGGGAAACGATTGGCCTCCGCTAATTTCAGCAATCAGCTCGCTGCATGACCTGTTATTTAGTACACCTTGGATATACTACAGTACAGTTGTGTTACAAAATAAATTGAACTGCAGTATTTTACTATATTGCTTCCATAGTTACTGCTATTCAAATTATTGTACTCAACTCTCGATGTTGCCTTACACCTGCTCACACCTTACTCAATGTTAAAATAATAATTTTTATAATAATAAAAATAAATAATAATAATTTAGTGTTCTCGAATATTTATTCGTAACTTGAGAGCCGCTTAACAACATTAACCAATATTAGATATAGGGATATCCCGGAATTCCGTTCCGGCCGGAATTCCGGCTGTTTTTGCCCGATTCCGGTTCCGGCCGGAATTGCCGGAATGGGGTCAATTCCGGCCGGAATTTTAACGGAATTACCAGGTTCCTAACTAGTTTGATAGTTGCAATTAGTTTGTTAAATTATTATCAACATTTATATATTTTTTAAACATTATTACCAATTATATCGTTTAAGATACTTTTCAACACTTGTAAAAAAGTATAGTACAAAGAGTATAGTTTTCTTCGACCGTTAGAGCTCTAACATTTAAGGATGAAAGACATAGATGCCCCCTGGTTAGTCCCTTCAAACCATTCGTGCCGAATCGAAAACTGCCTTGGACCACATGCAGGGATCGAACCCACGACCTCCAGAGAGACGGAAATTCAATGCAACCACTTCACCAAGGTGGAACCTAACTAACCTATCTAACGAGGGAAAATTCACAGCCACCCCGTTTTTTACAGTGAATGCAGTCTTGATGGGAATGTAACACATTTCCAAAAAAAAATGCACCTGGTATTCAAACTAAAGTGGTCCCACCATGTGTTACACCACTTACTGTAGTATTCATATACAATTCATAACCGGTTTAATTTGCATTAACTAATTAAACCCTTTGTCGCTCTGAAGAAATTTTATGAAATGCATCATTAGGCCCGTGCTCCACTGGTAAGTCGTAAGTCGCTTAGTCAGAATGTCAAAATGAATGGCTCCTTGCTCCATTGGTAATAACACAAGTCATATAAGTCAATTGATAAAAAATATAAGATGCGTGTCTCACATTTACTGCATATTTATACCCAAAGTAACCAATCACAGCCATCTTGGCGGATATAACACATGATTCATTGTCAAAAGATGGAACATGGGACATAATCACTTGCGACTCACAGGTCGTAACTTACGATTTACCAGCGGAGACGATTCCATTGAAACCAATGTGTTCCATAATTTATTCTGACTAAGACTTTATAAGACTTAGCAGTGGAGCACGGGCCGTCGCGAGTGGTTTTTCTCAATTTGCTTATAAAATGACGTTTTTTAGATTGATTGTACATTACTTTACATTGATTTTTTTTACATTATTTTACATTGAATTTATAGTATTTACATTGATTTTACATTGATTTTACTTTTAATTATTAATTATGATAATATTATGTTTGGTATTGTCCAACGTAACATATAGGATTACCCCTAAAGATTTGCAGCTTATTTCCATGGGGGTCCTTTATGTTACTTGGTTACAAACAGTATTACACAATTACAATTACTACTCTAACCTAAATCTAATATAAAACGTTATTACAATACATACATGTATGTCACTGTAACATGCTCCTTTCCCTTAAAGACACCAGGATATTGCACCAAAGGACCTAATGATGCGGAACCATAGGTTTTTGGTTAACGTAGGTTTTAGGTATGAGTCTAACTGCTAAAAACCTAACTTTTGGCCAAAGATATAGATTTTAGAAAACAATTATATTCAATTCCCCGGTCGTTCAATGCCGAAGTACCATCCCGTCCCCATAATAAGCCATAACGGGCCAGGCCATTCTCCACTCCACCCACCTTAATTCCCCCAAGGTTCTGATTCTCCTCATTAGCAAACTTAGCTGTAGAAATTAAAAAAATCCATTTGGTTCACAAAAAATTGTAAAGTTTCATGGGTCATTTAGAGTATTTCATTAATTATAGAAAATTCCGGTTCCGGCCGGAATATTCCGGCATGTTGAATTCCGGTTCCGGTTCCGGCCGGAATCAAAATATCGATTCCGGGACATCCCTATTAGATATTGAGTCCGTTTTGGTGTACGCCGCGCAGACACTAAAGTTGCAATAACCTTTGAGTGTGTTAATGGATTTTGCTCAAATTACTTTAAAACCTTTTCTACGTCGATGCTCTTTCACCACATGTAATAAAATTTAAAAAATTCCACCAAAATTATTTTACTTTACTTTTTTCGCCGGGAAAAAAGTAAAATCAATGCTTTCCTATTGATTACTTTTTCTCCCGATTTTGGGGTATATTCGAGCGAAAAAGTGACAATTTAAGAAGGTTTTTTTAGTTAATGTTGTTTAAAGTTCTAAAACTCCAAATAAACGCAAGTGCACCGGCCTCGCTGTAACCTCAATAGGTACTGAGGTATATTATTAGCTGTCACCAGGGGTTGATCTTGATCCTTCGGTGTTCCGTACTTCCGCGGGTTTTATGTCCATCTGTCGTAGGTGACGGACATCCTCTAGTCATCCCATTCCCATAATGGATGTATACAGTATAGGCCACCTATATATACTGCTATATAATATATATATATATATTATTAGGCCTACCGGTATTGTGTAGGCCCTATCAGCCTATATATTTATGTTTATACATGTAGCGTATATTAAGAAAGGTTATAACTTAGGCCATCCTTATTATATATCTGTATAGGCCTATCAGCCTATATCAAATATAATAATTTAACTGTATATGCCTAATAAGGTATAATCTCACTTACAGTATTATGATGTGGAAGCTGAATACACCTAATACAATCACACCAGCACCAATGTTAATCAAGGAAAGCTGGAGTGCAGATGCGTACTGCGAAAGTAGGATTAAATGAATTCGAGTTGAGCTGTACAACTGTGTAATTGTACAAAAAAAATCATGAAAATATTACCAGCAGGTCTTGTAATAGTTTGTAATAGTAAAACGGTACATTTCAATTAATTATATTATTCACACAGGTGTTTAAAGCTTTAGACGATCAGAATGTGTCACCCCCTCGACTCAGCGACTCCAATTTATTGATAAACGAACTAATTATTGAATACCTTCGTTTCAACAACTATGGTTACGCTGCATCAGTGCTGGGCGCTGAGAGTGGTCTTCCAGGGGGTGGTGGGTCTGTGGATAGAGACTTCCTGACTTCCCAACTCAATCTGAACCCCCAAGGAAGTCAAGACATTCCACTGTTGTACTCAATCACTCAATATTTCAAACAAGGCGATAATAGACCAATCGCGTTAAATTTACACCATGATAACGAATTATATCGAAACATGTAGTAGCATATTTTTCATTACAGTAATCAGTAATACTATTTATATATGTACTATATTGTATATATTTTATAATGGTAAGAAATTATTTATTTATTACCGGTATATGTATTTTACATTAAGTTATTTTTTGTTTTTATAAAAATGTTTATAAAGTATGTGTGAGTAAATATTATAATTTGTTTTTACCTGCTTGTTCATTTAGGTATATAAACAGTAGCGATTACCTCAACATCAATTCAACTTTTCAAACTAACTAAATTGTAAATATGGGCGACTTTTATTACGCTGGGCAAATCACTCACCATTAGTATTTAGTAAATAATATTCCTTAACTTGTCTCTGGTTTACAATGTTCCGAAAGTGGTCGCTAGTTAGTCATACAATGTTCCCAAACTGGTCGCCGGTTTACAATATTCCCAAACTGGTCGCTGGTTTACAATGTTCCCAAACTGGTCGCTTGTTTACAATATTCCCAAACTGGTCGCTGGTTTACAATGTTCCCAAACTGGTCGCTGGTTTACAATGTTCCCAAACTGGTCGCCGGTTTACAATGATCCCAAACTAGTCGCTGGTTTATAATATTCCCAAACTGGTCGCTGGTTTACAATGATCCCAAACTAGTCGCTGGTTTACAATGATCCCAAACTAGTCGCTGGTTTACAATGTTCCCAAACTGGTCACTGGTTTACAATATTCCCAAACTGGTCGCTGGTTTACAATGTTCCCAAACTGGTCGCCGGTTTACAATGTTCCCAAACTGGTCACTGGTTTACAATGTTCCTAAACTGGTCGCTAGTTAGTCCTACAATGTTCCCAAACTGGTCGCCGGTTTACAATGATCCCAAACTAGTCGCTGGTTTACAATGAACCCAAACTAGTCGCTGGTTTACAATGTTCCCAAACTGGTGGCTGGTTTACAATATTCCCAAACTGGTCGCTTGTTTACAATGTTCCCAAACTGGTCGCCGGTTTACAATGATCCCAAACTAGTCGCTGGTTTACAATATTCCCAAACCGGTCGCTGGTTTACAATGTTCCCAAACTGGTCGCTGGTTTACAATGTTCCCAAACTGGTCGCCGGTTTACAATGATCCCAAACTAGTCGCTGGTTTACAATATTCCCAAACTGGTCGCTGGTTTACAATGTTCCAAAACTGGTCGCCGGTTTACAATGATCCCAAACTAATCGCTGGTTTACAATGATCCCAAACTAGTCGCTGGTTTACAATGTTCCCAAACTGGTCACTGGTTTACAATATTCCCAAACTGGTCGCTGGTTTACAATGTTCCCAAACTGGTCGCCGGTTTACAATGTTCCCAAACTGGTCACTGGTTTACAATGTTCCTAAACTGGTCGCTAGTTAGTCCTACAATGTTCCCAAACTGGTCGCCGGTTTACAATGATCCCAAACTAGTCGCTGGTTTACAATGATCCCAAACTAGTCGCTGGTTTACAATGTTCCCAAACTGGTGGCTGGTTTACAATATTCCCAAACTGTTCGCTGGTTTACAATGTTCCCAAACTGGTCGTTGGTTTACAATGTTCCCAAACTGGTGGCTGGTTTACAATGTTCCCAAACTGGTGGCTGGTTTACAATGTTCCCAAACTGGTCGCCAGTTCCTACAATGTTCCCAAACTGGTCGCTGGTTTACAATGTTCCCAAACTGGTCGCTGGTTTACAATGTTCCCGAACTGGTCACTGGTTTACAATATTCCCAAACTGGTCGATGGTTTACAATGTTCCCAAACTGGTCGCTGGTTTACAATGTTCCCAAACTGGTCGCTGGTTTACAATGTTCCCAAACTGGTCGTTGGTTTACAATGTTCCCAAACTGGTGGCTGGTTTACAATGTTCCCAAACTGGTGGCTGGTTTACAATGTTCCCAAACTGGTCGCCAGTTCCTACAATGTTCCCAAACTGGTCGCTGGTTTACAATGTTCCCAAACTGGTCGCTGGTTTACAATGTTCACAAACTGGTCGCTGGTTTACAATGTTCCCAAACTGGTGGCTGGTTTACAATGTTTCCAAACTGGTAGCTGGTTTACAATGTTCCCAAACTGGTCGCTGGTTTACAATGTTCCCAAACTGGTGGCTGGTTTACAATGTTTCCAAACTGGTGGCTGGTTTACAATGTTCTCAAACTGGTGGCTGGTTTACAATGTTCCCAAACTGATCACTGGTTTACAATATTCCCAAACTGGTCGATGGTTTACAATGTTCCCAAACTGGTCGCTGGTTTACAATGTTCCCTCAAACTGGTCGCTGGTTTACAATGTTCTCAAACTGGTCGCTGGCTTACAATGTTCCCAAACTGGTGGCTGGTTTACAATGTTCCCAAACTGGTGGCTGGTTTGCAATGTTCCCAAACTGGTCGCCAGTTCCTACAATGTTCCCAACCTGGTCGCTGGTTTACAATGTTCCCAAACTGGTCGCTGGTTTACAATGTTCCCAAACTGGTCGCTGGTTTACAGTGTTCCCAAACTGGTGGCTGGTTTACAATGTTTCCAAAATGGTGGCTGGTTTACAATGTTTCCAAACTGGTGGCTGGTTTACAATGTTCCCAAACTAGTCGCCAGTTCCAACAATGTTCCCAAACTGGTCGCTGGTTTACAATGTTCCCAAACTGGTCGCTTGTTTACAATGTTCCTAAACTGGTCGCTGATTAACAATGTTCCTAAACTGATCGCTAGCCGTTTGCGAGATATTGTAAAATCTGACTTAGCAAACCCGAACCCGTAATTGATGCCCCCGAGTGGATATCTCCCATGGTCGCTGTCCCCAAAAACCGACAGCCACAAGAGAAAACTAAAATCAGGTTAACAGTTGACTTTCGAGCTCTCAATAGAGCTATAGTTCGACCCATATTTCAGGCCAGACTGGGCCACGCATTACACAGTATTGGATGGCCTAAAGGGATACAATCAAGTCGGCATCCATGAGAATAGTCGCCACTTTACAACATTTGTTACCCCATTTGGACTCTGCCATTACCTTCGTATTCCCATGGGGATCTCATCAGATAGCGATGAGTATAACCGCCGACTATTTGAGGCTATTGACCCTTTGCCTATTGACCTTTGCCATGGGCAGATAACTTGGTCGAAGATATCATTATTGTCAGCAGCAATGTAGAAGACCACATCCGTGATGTGAAACCGTATTGAAACAATGTGAACGATTTGCAATCTCTCTCAATCCTACTAAGGTACAATTTTGTCAAACAGAAGTGTCACTTGGCGGTTATAAGGTCTCAAAAGGTATGTTTAGTATTGATCCAGCTCTTATACAAGATATGCGCGATTTCCCTGTACCAAAGAATCGAACAGACCTCAGATCCTTTATGGGTTTAGCAAACCAATTGGGGGAGATTTTTACCACAATTTAACAGCCATCCTAGAACCTCTATGTAGCTTAGACCGCAATCATTACACCTTTACCTGGAATGTAATGTAGCACATCAACAAGCTTTCAATGTTGCCAAACGCCTTCTCTCTACAGATAAATTCCTCACCTATTACTCCCCAGACCAGCAAACACAAATCCACACAGATGCATCTCGAGAGGGGGGCCTCAGATTCATTCTTTTCCAGAAAGACTACAGTGATGGTAAGTGGAAGACGGTTCAGTGCGGTTCCCGACGATTGACATCAGCAGAAAACAATTGGGGCATAATCGAATTGGAGTGCTTGGCAGTCACATGGGGGATACTAAAATTGTAAAAGCTTTCGCGGACATAACAAGTCATTTTCCCGCAGTGTACCGTGTAGGTGCTTTAGCGGACATAACAAGTCATTTACCGCAATGTGCATAAAACTCTAAAAGACTGGAGCTCAGATGACGAAATCTGTCAGCTGATTTACTGTCAACGTGGAACCTCTTTGTTCTGCCTAGTCAGCCAATCAGAGCGATTTTCACTTTATTTCTGGCAAGGGCCTATGTAAAACCGCGCAATGCATTACGGTCTTTGTTTACCTTTCTGAGCCTCAGAACACCGGCTTAGAATTCTTCTGTGCTTGTGTAGAGGGTTTCAGACTTTGGCCAAAACATTAGATGGCTTTGATTATAGGAACGTAAATCTATTATCTGAGCACTGCATAATACAAACTGAGTAACACTGGCTGAATAACACAATCCAAACGGCATTACGCACTGCATATGTAACATATACTGATTGTTCACCGCATTATTTTACTTGTGTTTACTGTCTGTTATTAATTGTTGTATATTGATGGATATGTTGTTATATTTGGAGAACACCGATAAATAATCATAAAACCCCAATCTTCTTGATTACTGAAGGTAAGAGGGACCGGTTACCTGTAGAAATTGCGACTTACATTATAGTGGTTTTTGTGTGAATTAAATGATATTTCATAATCCCTACATGTGTCAGTTGTTATCCTCCTTATATATGATCAAATTCAGTGACGGTCGGCAGATCAGTGTAAAGTGGTGTGAAGTCGTGTGCAGTAGTGTGACAGATAATAAAGCATCTCCTAAAGAATGCGCTATTTACGAAACTCAGTAGCCATCTCGTTGTGTTTAGTATAAGTCATAACTCTGTTTTATATACTTAAAGCGCCACGTCCTAAAGGAACTGTTAATATTTCCACGAAAGTGAATAATATTGTCAGGAATTATATAGTAACGATCAATCGAATAATACAGTAGGTCTGCACCGCAATCACATCAAAGCATCCGAATCCAGTCTCCCTTAACAGTGCGTGAATGATCGAGCATAGACTGGCTTCGGCTAATGTAACTTTATGTGCACTAAATAGTTGTTATAGGCTAAAGTCGATTTATAAACAAGAGGACACCTAAAATTGGCAGGTTAAACTGCTAAAGGTCTGAAAGCGCAAACAATAATAGATTTTGTTCTTTATTGCACAGTAGGCAATAAATATAGTTGTCTATTGTTCTGGTAAGAACAATAATAGATTTTAACTCTTGATTGCACCGTAGGCAATAAAGTCGAAGGTACCGGTCGAACGGTAAGCTGTAGGCCTAACTGCCTAACTACCCGAACCGGTACTTACAGGTACAACAGTATTATTCGATTTTGATAATTATATACCGGTAGGTCTTGATATTTAATCAGGGACTGCCGCCCTGGTTTTTTATTGGGATTTTATTTATTTCTGTCAGTTTTATTTATCTGTAAGTGTAATATTGAGCAGAAGGCGTGTAAGCCTGCTCAGATTGTATAGATAATTTGTAGGCTGGATTGTTGTCTAGCTGTTGTTGAGTCTGAAGCGATTGCAGTGTATGTAGAGTGTATGTCCGATAAAGTACTAGTTAGGAAGGTGGGGGCATCCAGTGTTGTAAGGTAAATCCCCCCCGAAAGAATAAGTCGTACTACTCGGTTAGAACGCATACTAACTAACCATTTCGGAGTCTGCATATATTGTAGTTTATTTAGGCTTGACAGTAGTCTGCCAGCATTTGGTCTGTATTTTGTCTGTGTAGTCTGCATGGGTAGCGTAATATTTATTATTCAGAGTTTAAGCGAGTATTCGCAACCTACATACCCCCAAGTTTATTCCTACAGTAATTGTGCTTGTTATACATACCGTTATAGTTAAATTAACCCCGGTACTACATCAGGGCTGCATGGCGTAGGTAAAGACTGGTGATTTTGTGCTCTGGTCACTCCAGCAGATACCGTGGTTCTTTTAGCTGTACAAGTATATTTAACTGCTGGTTATTTGTTGTATAAGTACTTGTACCTAATTTAGGGCTTAGAGTACAGTGCTTTCCGAAAGTAGTTAGTGTGTGGGCAGTATATTTGTATTGTAAAGTGGTTAATAGGCACGTTAGCTCTGGTTGGCTGCGGTAATTAACTTCTAGGTAAGGACACTCCGGGTACATGACGTAGTACTTACAGCGCTACGGCTATATGTCGTCAGACGGTGGTATTTTCTTATCTGCACAACGCAATTTACTTGCTACTGCTTTATTGTTTTCAAATACCTTAGTATCCTGTCCGTTTGTAATAACCAGAAATTATAACTCCTTGTTAGGCTGGTTTGTAGATTTCTTGTAAAATTACCCTAAAATTTGTACGTACAACTTTTGGTGTTTATTTAGAGATTGTAATCTCACACAGTAATTGTATGTAATTTGTAGTAATAAGTAACTTAGTAAAGTAGAATTATTTGTTTTAGTGTCCAACAAGTAGCACTCCACTGAGAGCATTCAGCTTCTGTGTAGTGACTCCTTACCCAGAAATAATAACATTTATTTCAAACATTGTCAAAACCCATTGTACGGGTATATATATATTATAAATCAACTCAAACCGATTTATAAAATAGTAGGCCTGTTATACATCAATTAGGTCTTAATATCAGTTGAACTACTGCTTAATTACAGTAACAAGTAAAAGGGAAGTCACCCTAAAATTCAGAAATTCAGTTATTATAAAATAATTGGCATTACCGGTATTTAAGGTAGGCTTATTATATATATTTATATAAATTTAGGCTGAAATTATATACCGGTATTCTGTGACTAATCCTAGTCTGTAATAATACATATATATATACTATAAGTGTATACCGGTATTTTAATATATTGTATATATACCACGTTACACTGAGTAACGGTATCGGTAATTAATTACTAGGCTTACAGTGGATACTGAATTACTAGACTTGTTTTAACTGTCGTTATAGTAGTAGACATTTAACTGTACAATCAAACATGGCTGACACAAAGCAAACATTGTCAGATAGTCTCCTAGAAAGAACAGTCTGCGACTCAGATAGGAGTGCAGAACATCTGAGACCGAAGTCCAAGTCCCGTCCTACTGTAAGAAAGGTCATCCCTACAGTAGTAGTATCAGACCCTAGGCTGGTAAAGCACCATAGGTCTATCATAGGCACTAGGGCTCAAGTCAAGCGGGACCAAGAGGCAGCTGTTAAACAGCAGCAACACCCGAACCGAGGACTTATTTCTCAACAGCCCGATAGCTCCAGTAGTTCAGATACTGTAGAGTTGACACCCGAAATTGGAGCAAGGATGGCAGAAGCAGTTTATTCGGATCCACTTCTAATTCTTCCTGAGGCCGTATTCACTAGAGTATTGATCGCTGTGAAGGAACATCAAATCGATTGGGCGAGAAGTAAGCGATCGACCAGGGACAGTTATGCGGGATACACAATGGAGGAACTTAGGTCTATTGTCGAGGCGCAATGGAACTTCCCCGGACCCGGACTCCCGTTTAACTTATCGGAAGCTGCCTGGGAGGACTTATACAGGATGGGAGTAGTAAAGGATACTAGAGATCCAGCTGTGTGGAAGAGGTCAGCAGCAGGATATGTCTAGGGATTCTTCAGCTCTTTCGAGCGATTAGAGGAACACCTGTTTCAACAACCTCAAGGACCTCAAGAGCAGGGAGAGCTGCTTCATCAAGTTCGAGAACGAATCCTACGAATCAGACTGATCCTTTCAGCCTTCGAGGAAGCTTCGAAGAGAAGCCAAGACACGTCGTTGCAAGTGGCCGTAAAAACTTGGTTCCAACGGGTGAGTCTTAAAGTCCAGGGAACGACACAATGGAAAGCTCAGCTAACCGAGCGCATGACCCACGGAGAGTCAACAGACGCTACCTTTTCTCAGGTGGAAAGCGAAGCTATATCAGAGAAACCTCAGAAGAAGGATGCTATTGACATCTATCTGTCGGACTATCAACGATTCATAGGTGACAAAGAGCTAAGGAGAAGGCTAGCTGGACTTCACCCTAATAGTGAAGGGGCCAAATTTGTGTTGGACTCGTTAGATGCGGAAATATTAGCCGCGGAGCAGGCTAAATTTGATGAAAGCATCCTCATCGCTAGGAACCAAGAAGAGCATCTAAAGAAAAAGCAGATAGAAGACAGAAAGGCAGCGGCAGCGGCAGA
Organism: Nemertoderma westbladi; assembly: GCA_032718475.1. Taxonomy (NCBI): domain Eukaryota; kingdom Metazoa; phylum Xenacoelomorpha; order Nemertodermatida; family Nemertodermatidae; genus Nemertoderma; species Nemertoderma westbladi. The sequence goes on along the minus strand of JAUCBJ010006152.1, from coordinate 22,784 downwards.
AGCTGAAAGCAAAGCGGCAGCGACTGCGGCGGAAATTGAAAGAAAGGCGGCAGAAGCTGAAAGCAAAGCGGCAGCGACTGCGGCAGAAGTTGAAAGAAAGGCGGCAGATGCTGAAAGATGAAAGAAAAGCGGCAGAGGCAGTGGTAGAAGCAGAACGGAGGGCATCTGAAGAGACGGCCCAACTAGAGTTGGAAAATCTTCAAGTGAAGCAAGATTACTTAAACAAACAGAGAACAGCTACTCAGATGCAGCTGCTGAGTCGATCTACTCCCAAGAGACAGGGATTTACATCCTCTGATGAAGGCGATACAACATATCCTGAAGGTAGAGGAAATAAATCTCGTTCCAGCGGACATAGAAGGGCGTTGCACCGGCAAAAATTACCTAATTTGCCTCCAGCTGTGAGAAGGCAACTAGCTAGTGTAGATTTAAGTAACCCTGCGCCTATAGACCAAATTATTAGGGAAGAAAGACTCCCTACTATAGTAGATGAGCCTGAAATAATTAGGCCTGTTCTTGAAGCCACCCCATCTGTGATAGAGACCCCTGTACTTCCAGAATCTAACTCTAAATTCCCTTTGCACAGTACTAAACTACCTGTGCCCAGTAGAATAGCCCCTGAATCAATCCCAGTCCTGGACGCCGAGCAAGACATCAAAGATTTGTCGCCCGTCGTCCCTCGTCTACCCGCTACTATGTTGGCGGCTCCCGCTTCGGCGGTAGAGTGGGTGGATGAGCGACGGCGGGGGATGGATCTCCTGCTCGGGCAGATGGAGGAACATCATGCACGTTCCTCCCAACAGGTCCGAGAGTTGGAGGGAGTTGGAGGACCTCCCAAGTTAATGGCGTTAAAGTTTATTGGACATCCAGATGGATTAAGCCAAGTTTGGGATACACTAAACATCAGGTATGGTAATAGGACTAACATAGCTAGGTATTTATATGCGAAATTAATGGTGCCCCGAAAGTTTCTTAGCAGCGGGATTATAGAATTTTCCGATGAGATCCAGGAGATCTGTAGACAGTTAGACTGGTTGGGTAAGTCTCATGAATACCAGAATTCTATGGTTGTAGGAGCCTTAGCATCAACTTTGCCAAAGGGTGAAGTAGGTACTCGCTGGGACAAAAAGGTTCTCTATTTGATGGACCAACAACATAGAGATCCAACCATGATGGACCTTCTGTCATTTTTAAACAGAGAGGTAAGATTACAACTCCTAAAACAGTCTAGAGAGAAGACTCCTGAAAGTGAGGTAAGTGAAAAACCCGTTTCTAGGAGAAAGGTAGCACCAGTGTGTTATACAGACGACGGCGAAAGCCAGACCTCCCACGAGGAGAACAGCGGGAAAGACACCGAAAGATCTTATTATGTCAACAAAACTCGGAAAGACGTAAGTAAATCTAAGTCTCAAACCAGTGACAGGAGAGAACAGGTAACAACAACTCCTACGTCTCCTAAGAGAATTCATGGAAGAAAGCCCGAGGAAAGAACAAGTGTGCACCACACAGCACAGCACAAAGTAAGTAACATCAAGCCCAAATGTGTATTGTGCGACGGGCCCCATCGCTTGAGTGGGTGTGATGAATTCTTGAAGAAATCCCTAAAGGATAGACGTGATGTCATGTGGGATAAGCGGTTGTGTTATAATTGCCTCAGACGAGGACACCAACGGCGAACCTGTTACTCTGACGCGAGGTGTGCTAAGTGCGGCGCGAAACATCATATCTTGCTGCACACAGAATTTGAAAGAACCAGCACGAGTCAGGTAAGTGAGTCCAAACTACATGTCCAATTCAGTGATGTGAATGACACTGACCACAGCTCTGAGATGGAAGGATTTTACACGGACAAATTCTCCGACGAAAACGAATCCTGTTATATTATAAACACCGTGGTGTATCGAGCTCTTACGTATGAGACTGAAACTGATAATGAAGTACAATTGACATTCCGGATCGACAACCATCTTGGAAAGCACCGACTTCCAACGTCGGAATTCGGGAATTCCCAGTAGTTCAGCTGAGAGTCTATGGGATAGGTAAGAGTTTTATAGTAAACACCCTCCTTGACTCCGGCAGCACAGGAACATTCATCGACAAAGAACTAGCCAAAGACATCTTTGCTGGACAACCCAAGTTCCGAACTAAGTTGAACCTTTCAGGAATTATGCAGGTTTGGAAATCCACAGTAGCTACAGACTACTATGTAGGCGCGTTGTCCACTCCCCAGGATGAACTAGGAGAACATAGCATAAGGTCAGTAAAAATGGTGGCGATAAAGAACTTTGCTACCAGCCAAGTAGAACCTTATAACTGGGATGAAGATCATTTTACCCAGCAGCATGATATCCCTAGATTCAACAACGACTACCCAGGGGTACAGATATTGATCGGCCAAAATGCGCATGAGGCGCTTGAGACATTAGAAAAACGGCCTGCTCGACCGCAACCATTACAAACATATGCGGGAAGAACGAGAGTAGGTTGGTACTTCACTGGACCTTCCCGTAGAACACTCATGGAAAGACTACCTAACGAAAAGGTACATCAGGTGAGTGAATGGGAAGAAGAAATCAGTGAGGGAGAAACCACAACTGAGGGAACATCATACTCCTCAGATAACGACGATATTACCCAATTATTCGACGAGGAAAATACAATCGACCTCCTCACCGAAAATGAAACTTGGCGAAACCAAGTAAACCTGTGCCATCTCATCAATCATGGCGGACAATTCGACTACAACGATGAATTAAACGAGGTGATAGATCGATACAACAATAAGATTCGCGATGAACACGCCATACGATTCTTTACTCAAGAAGCCGTAGAGCCTAATTCCTACGACAAGGCCCTGTCCGTCGAGGAGGAGAAAGCCAAGCAGATTCAGGAAACGACTACCCGTTTTCTTAAAGATCAAGGTCGATATGAGATTGGTCTTCCGTTCCGACGGCGAGAACCCAACTTTATAAATAACAGACCTTTAGCGGAGAAGGGAATCGCGCAACTACATCGGCGTCTTACGGCAAATGCTTCAGTGAAGGAAATGTATAAGACCCAGCTGAAGAAATTCATCGATAAGGGATACACGGAGCGAGTACCGGACGAAACACCCATAACGGAGAGAACGTATTATCTAACACATCATTACGTTCTCAAACCCGGTAAACCCAACGAAGTCCGGGTAGTATTCGACGGCTCTGCCCTTTACATGGGCCAATCCCTTAACTCCGAATTGTTGCCGGGACCCAACTTACTCCAATCCTTGTTGGGAATACTATTAAGATTACGGCAATATTCTATCGCTTTCGCTTCGGATATAGAAGGCATGTTCTTACAAGTCAAGGCGCTGGATAGGGATCGAGACAGCCTACGATTTCTGCGGTGGCCTGAAGGAGACCTCAACCAAAAACCGGTGGAGTACTGGATGACCATCCAGGCTTTTGGGATCATCTCGAGCCCCTCGAACGCTTGTTCAGTAGTGCGTACCACTGCTGATGACCACCGAGACGCCTTCTCTAAAGCGGTTATCGACAACATCAAACGGGATATATACATGGACGACAATTTAAAGTCCCTCCCATCGGTGGAAGAAGCCATTGATGTTGCCAAGGGAACAGTAGAGTGCTTGAAACGTGGTGGATTTCGACTAACCAAATTCACTAGTAACTCCCGTGAGTTTCTGGAATCGATCCCTGTAGAAGACCGAGGTGTTAAAGATCTGGACCCTATCAAGGACGATCTTCCAGAAACCAAGACGCTTGGTTTGAAATGGACACGGAGACATATCCTGTTTTTCCAGCTAAAGCAGCGAGATAATCCAGTTAGAACTAAACGGATTTGTCTAAGTATCCTGAGCACTTATTTCGATCCATTGGGATTTATTAGTCCAGTTATCTTGGTTGCTCGGAGCTTAGTGCAACAAATGTGGCTTGAAAACCACTCGTGGGACGATCCACTTAAGGGAGAACTACTAAAGAAGTGGATGAAAGGGGAAGATTCTCTACCATCCATCGAGAACTTTATGTTTTCCCGTTCATATTTTGGTCACGTTCTCCCCACGTATTCCTATCAACTCTATGTGTTTGTAGACGCCAGCGATATGGGAATAGGTATAGTAGCCTACCTGAGGGTTGAAACTCCAGATGGAAATAAAGTTGCCTTGGTAACCTCTAAGGCCTTGATAAACAACAAACTACGAGTTCCTCGAGCGGAGTTAAAGGCGGCTCTATATGCTACAGCCATCGGCCGGAATGTAACCGAACAGATCGACTATCCACTGGAGAAAACAGTCTATTGGACCGATGCTTTACTCGTTTTGGAGTATATAACCAAGGAAGTCTGTCAGTTCAGCGTCTTCGTTACCAACAGAGTAGCCATTATACTTAGTCGCACTAATGTAGATCAATGGAGACATTGCCCTGGGACGATTAATCCAGCCGACATCGCCTCCAGAGGAGCAACTCCTCAAGAACTGATAGATACTCCAGACTGGTTAGGTGGACCCGACTTCCTAAGTAAAGAAGAGGATGAATGGCCTCCTCATCTTACCACGGCTGAGATTAGACAAGCCAAGGGAGCGGAGAAAGTCAAACCTAAAACCCGGACGAGTAAATCAAAGTTATTTAAACCCGTGATAGATTTGTCTGTACTACACATCTCCCAGGACGGCGCTGTGGATCTAAACTCCCCCTCCACAAATAAATCTGTTGTAGAAATCAGAGAAAGAGACTGGAAATCTGGAACGCCAGACATCTCGCAGGGACTCTCACCTCTCCTGCAGAGAGCGATAAATCACTATAGCTCCTGGAATCGGCTTTGTAAGGCCATCGTGTATTTGAAGCGATGCTTCCATCATCACTACTCCAGGACGAAGATTGCTAGTGATACAGCTCTACTGACATCCGCGCAGGTCCATGCTATTAAAGATCTTCCCAAATACAAAGTATCAGATAGGTTTCTGACGGAGAAGATCAGTTACCAGGAGCATGAAGAAACCAATAAGCAGATACTGAGACTCCTGCAATGCTATGAAGATTCCGATAAGTATTTCCTGTTGTTGAGAAATCCACAGACGCGCTTAAGGGATCGTTTCTCTAGCACAATGATAGATGGGTTAATACGTGTTGGAGGGAGACTAACTAATGCTCCATTATCCTTTGACACTAAGTTTCCCATACTCATTAGAAATCTTGAAATACAAATCAAGATGATTGTAGATGTTCACAGTAGGCTTTACCATGCTGGTAGAGAACGAGTTCTTAGCGAAATTCGAACTCGCTATTATTTTCATAAACCATGTAGAGCTCTGAACCAAGTTCTTAGGAACTGTATACCCTGTAGGAAAGCATTCAGTAGGCCTTTAACACAGCGAGAGGCAGAATTACCTAGGGAACGAGTAAGCTTCTATGAACCACCTTTTACTAATACTGGTGTGGATTTTATTTGGCCCTATTGAAGTATATCGTGCTAGGACTATAGTCAAGCGATGGTGTGTCATCTTTGTCTGTATGACTTGTAGAGCGATCCATCTAGATATGGTGAACGATCTATCTACCAACAGCTTCATACTGAGTTTACGCCGACAGATCGCTCGCTTTTGAACTAGCAACACGATGAGATCTGATAAGGGAACGAACTTCATTGGCGCCAATAATGAGATCAAAGCTTACGTTAAAGATTGGAACCAAAGACAGGTGGACGATCAGCTAAGGGTAACAGCATCTAGCTAGACCTTTATCGCCGCCGACGCCCCTTGGTGGGGAGGAAGTTGGGAGGGATTAATAAGGAGCTTGAAGACCGCATTTCACTTTATAGTGCCTTGCCGCGCGTATCTCACCGACAAACTTTTGCGGATGTTAATGGAAGAAATCGCCGCCTATCTTAACGAGAGACCGCTTATGCCAGTCTCATCGAGTCCCGACTCCCTAGAAGCGCTAACACCCGCGCATTTCCTACTGAAGAAACCTGTAGCCATGCTCCCACAATCGGAAATCATGGACGGAGACGAATACTGCCGACAAACTTGGCAACTTATGCAGTTATTATCCCGTCGTTTCACTGACCATTTCGAAAAACATTATCTGCCTACGCTACAACTTCGAACCAAGTGGTTTTCGCAGCAAGAAAACGTCAGCGCCGGAGACATAGTCCTTATTGTGGAATCAGATCTTCCACGTAAGCAGTGGCAGACAGGTCGTATCATCGAGACTCATATATCCAATGATGGTTTAGTGCGATCGGTAGAACTCGTCGTCATGCAACGTAACTTTAAGAAACCTGTAATTGTATTCGAAACACAGCAACTCAATCGCCCAGTCGGTCGTTTATGTTTACTGGAAAGAGACAGAGAACTATCTGGAAACTATGGAGCGCAAGATACTCTTCCCACGACCACTTTCCTAATCCAACAAACATCTAGGGACTCCCCAACGTAACAACGTAAGGAGTGGGTGTGTGACTACATTATTTTATATTTGTTTTTATTATTTTTATATTTATGTATGTATTATTATGTAATTTTATTATAATCGTTTTCTTTAATTTTATTTAGTAGAATGTTATTTAGCGATTATTCAGTAGATTAGTGCAATATATATATTTGTGTTTATTACTTAATTACTTACATTATATATTTAGTGCAACGGCGAGAAATAATTCTTTTTCTCTTTCCTTACTGTCCGTATCATATTATAAATACGTGACTACAGTAAGATGAAATGTCCGTACTTATTAAAGTACAATAATAAAGCTCCTAATATACTCAAGAATTATTGGTAAGTAGAGTATTAGGAATGCAAAGTTCAGATCCTCGTGTCTCGGCTAAACCAAGCTCTGGGTAGACCTTGGAAACAACTTGCCTCTTCTCACTGACATTGCTCCTTGCAATATTGCTCTCATACCGTATATTAAATAATACATATAGTAGCGTGATGTCCCTTTAACAGTAGCGTAAAACGCAAATTAAATCTGTTACACCCTTTGACCATCTGTAATTCTAGTCGATTAAGATATCGCGGCACCCACCGATATACTTGAAAGACAAAATTCTAGAATCAGTGGTTAACGTCCCCAGACAAGTTCTGGAATAAATCGGTGCCCATCTTAAATATTAATTATTTAATATTTACAAAAATCTGTCAAAACAAATGTTACAATAGAGTAAATGCTAAGAAATAATCTCTAGAAAATCTATAAATCAAAATCTGTTAAAATTTAGATCCTCTAAAATTCTAGTCGATTAAGATATCGTAGCACTTACCGATACTCTTAAAAAGTTAAATAGACAAATTTTCTAGAATTAAGGATCCTAGTCCCCAGACATGCTCTGGAATAAAATTGTGTCTATTTTAGTGTTAAATAATAAAATTTACGGGAATAAATTTAAATTCATATCCGCTCATGAATTTAATAAATTGTCATTTTATACAATTTATAGCATTCCCAAAATTACATTAATTAATAGATCATGGGAGCGGAGATTCACCCTATTAAGTATATTAGTGTGCAAGAATCTCCAATATCTAGTCAATAGCCGATAAAATTTATAAAATCATGTATAAAGGGGAATATTGACAATTATTAAAGGATGACAGGATGAACTGATCACCAAAGCCTCATCAGCAAAAGAGAAGGCTCGTCTCCTAGCTGCCGCCGCAGACCACGCCGGGGACTGGCTAAGGGCACTGCCGGTATCATCCCTAGGCCTTCGCCTCAGTGATGAGCAGCTGCGGGTGGGAGCAGCTCTCCGCTTGGGTACACCTATTTGCGAGGAGCATTCCTGCAGGGGTTGCGGGTTGGAAGTCGACACGAGTGGAAGTCATGGCCTCAGCTGCTTACACAATTATGGGAAATACACCCGTCATGCAGAGGCCAATGACATCATTCACCGTGCACTCTCATCAGCCGGCATTGCCTCCACCCTGGAGCCTCGAGGACTTTCACAAGACGGCAAGAAACCAGACGGTTTGACCTTTGCCCCTTGGTCCTCAGGCCGCCCACTCGTTTGGGACTTTACTTGCAGGGACACCCTTGCTCCTTCCTATCTACCCGAGACAAGTAAATCTGCAGGTGCAGCCGCTTTAATGGCAGAGACAAGTAAAGGAAATAAGTATGCTGCGCTCCAGCACCACCACTTATTCCGCACTATTGCCTTAGAGACCTTAGGCCCAATCGGTGCAGAAGGCACCGCAGTACTGCGGGAGATAGGGCGGAGAATCGCCAAGGAAACAGGTGAACCTAGGTCCACAGAATTCCTTTTCCAGCGGCTCTCAATTGCAGTGGTCAGAGGGAATGCGACACCTGTCCTAGGTACCACCCCCCACCAGGCGGGCCTTGATGAGGTATTCCTACTCTGAATCCAGGAATTCTCATAGGTGTTAATTTATCTCAACTCAGCAGTGAACCCAATATTATATAATATTATGTCACAACAATTTCGTCGGGACTTTCGTCGCGTTTGTTGCCGGGGTAACCAACAGCGCTTGGCTTTTGTCAATCAAAGAACTGTCAATTACAATTCGGAAATGACGAGGCATAGCACACTCGATAGTACAAAACTGTAACCTTGGAGACTTGAGATTACTTTTATAACGGAGCCTCGAGGACTTTCACAAGACGGCAAGAAACCAGACGGTTTGACCTTTGCCCCTTGGTCCTCAGGCCGCCCACTCGTTTGGGACTTTACTTGCAGGGACACCCTTGCTCCTTCCTATCTACCCGAGACAAGTAAATCTGCAGGTGCAGCCGCTTTAATGGCAGAGACAAGTAAAGGAAATAAGTATGCTGCGCTCCAGCACCACCACTTATTCCGCACTATTGCCTTAGAGACCTTAGGCCCAATCGGTGCAGAAGGCACCGCAGTACTGCGGGAGATACAGAATTCCTTTTCCAGCGGCTCTCAATTGCAGTGGTCAGAGGGAATGCGACACCTGTCCTAGGTACCACCCCCCACCAGGCGGGCCTTGATGAGGTATTCCTACTCTGAATCCAGGAATTCTCATAGGTGTTAATTTATCTCAACTCAGCAGTGAACCCAATATTATATAATATTATGTCACAACAATTTCGTCGGGACTTTCGTCGCGTTTGTTGCCGGGGTAACCAACAGCGCTTGGCTTTTGTCAATCAAAGAACTGTCAATTACAATTCGGAAATGACGAGGCATAGCACACTCGATAGTACAAAACTGTAACCTTGGAGACTTGAGATTACTTTTATAACATTAGAGTATTTCTTACTCTGAGAGAGAATTTGATGTTTTACGAATTTTAGCTCCTCTATATACGAACTTTAAGAGCTAATCTGCAACCATTTAATGGATATTAATTAAATAATTATATAATATGGTTATTCCATTATTATTGTATACAAATAGAAAGTAAATAACTCTGTATAATTGACAAGTACTATGTGCCCAATATTTACAATATGTCAGTAATATGTAATAGAGCTCGAACATAGAAGACATGTATAAAACAAAATTATTAAAGAATTACTATTAAATAGCATCCCAGATCTGTATGCATGGAAATTACCCTAATCCTACTGCTAGCTTTCCATAATGTCACCATAGCAACAACCACGCTAGAATTAGAAGCGAGTTAAAAGAACAATAGAAAGCTTGCCCCATTGAATAGCATACAGAATAAATAGCACACTGCTAGTAACCAGGGATACATAATGATAATGTGGCATTCTGGAAGGCACTTGGCTAACGGACAAATGGCCCGAATGTGTACAATTTGTGACAGTTGTGTGGAATTTGTGCATTTATAGGTGAATGTTACTACTAAAGTGTGTTTACAGTAGCGAGTCGTAATTGTGAAAGTAGCCCTAACTCTCCAGTAAGAACCTGAAGTATATCTAAGCCTTTGGGACGGACGGTGGAGTGACTCGCGCTGGTTATTGTTGTCGTTGTGTAGCTACTACTTTGGCGAGAAGCACAGCGACGACAGTATATCAGCGCTGAGGATCTTGCGCTGTCCGGGGGCATTGAGGGGTAGGCAGCGATGACCGCTAGCCTAATTATAAGTAATTATAATATCGATAAACTCATATAGCAGCTATGACTGATTTGATAGAAGATGATCTTGGTATCAGGGAGCGATATACCCTACCATTGCAAGCGTTTGTTGATAGTTTAATACGCGGCGACGCTAGTCAACCCGCTACGGAGGACGATGGCCGTTATATCGAACCGCCAATGTCAAAGGAACAGCTCACGTGTGAATTGGACTATAGAAAATTCACCACTCGCTATATGCATCGTAATGGTACGTATATGGACTTCTTAACTACTGGTCATCCTATCGATTTACACGATACGGACGATGTAGACACCGAAAGGGAAATGATCCTATTTAAATATCATACCCAGCGGAGTTGGAACGAAAAACTGAAATCGTACACGAAAAATTATATTCGAAATCGACTCGAAAGAGAAGACGTTAAAGAACCGGATAAACGCAGTGACTTCAACGAATATTTTGAATTCTTGAGAGAAACATTATAAAACTGGAGAAAGATCACCCGCGTTTCCCCTACAAGACGTGCGTCTTTGGTATTATTACGATGAATACCCTAGACCCAACCAACAAACGGAAAGACATAAACATCCGCGGAGACGTTGCGCTAAACACAGTTTTACTCGCTATACTTACGGGAGTTTCGAGCAAAACTTGTTCGATGTATCACCTACGCTCGCTCGACTCAAACGATCCTTAAATAAACCTATGATCAGAGTTCCGGAATACTCAGTCAGACCTCCTCATTCCCTGGTGAGACCTCAGACTCTTGATCGTAATGGTGTCACGGATCCTCCTGAGCTGTGCTCGCTGTTCGAGGATCTGGTGTTGCCCGAGCAGTTGATCGGTGGCACTCCGGTAGTGGGCTCTCTAGATATCCGCCCATCCTACCTAGCCGGATTGGGATGCGAACATTTAATATCGCCGTTCAACCCTTATAATCGTCCCGGTTTAACCCCGATACAACCCGTCACCGAGGTGGAGGAGAGCGTTGTACGAAACGCGTTAGACGCTATTCGACAAAAGATCGGAAAAGGAACCTACGATTGTTTAGATAAACGTAAATTGCAGCAGCAAGTCCAAGCGGTAAAATAATTAGCTTTACCTCAGTTCGATTGGGAAATCCAGAATCTCGAAGAAGATATCGAACTTGGACGACCCTACTCTCTGCAAGAGTTTTGGACGAATGCTTCCAACGACAAGCAGAGGAAAATCAGCTCGAGGAGAAGCATATCGATTCCGATAGAGCCCGAGAACGCGAGTTGGAAAGAACCATCAAACCGAGGAAATTTCTCACTACACACGGTCAACCAACCGCTCTCGTACAAACGACCCGTCAGGGACCAGTAAGAGCTGCTGTCTTGAAACGCGCTCTAAAGGTTGTTTGACCTCGTTCCACGGAGGTTGATATCGATCAACTGGGTACCTCGACCGGCGGATACACCGACCGTAACCCTAAACCTTCCGTTGCAATTGTATTGCACCCTTCACCCAGGAGTTATAGCCCTCCTAGTAAAGTGGCTCGCCCCAAAGAGAAAAGGACTCTTGCTAGCCTCAAAAAACTTCGTAAACGCCGTTCACGTAAGAAGGACTAACTGTTTAGAGTATTTTTATATTTTAGAAACTGTGATTTTTTATATTTTATAGAATTAAATCCCATTTTCTGGGAGTGGTGTAAAAGCTTTTGCGGACATAACAAGTCATTTTCCCGCAGTGTACCGTGTAGGTGCTTTAGCGGACATAACAAGTCATTTACCGCAATGCGCATAATACTCTAAAAGACTGGAGCTCAGATGACGAAATCTGTCAGCTGATTTACTGTCAACGTGGAACCTCTTTGTTCTGCCTAGTCAGCCAATCAGAGCGATTTTCACTTTATTTCTGGCAAGGGCCTATGTAAAACCGCGCAATGCATTACGGTCTTTGTTTACCTTTCTGAGCCTCAGAACACCGGCTTAGAATTCTTCTGTGCTTCTGTAGAAGTTTCAGACTTTGGCCAAAACATTAGATGGCTTTGATTATAAGAACGTAAATCTATTATCTGAGCACTGCATAATACAAACTGAGTAACACTGGCTGAATAACACAATCCAAACGGCATTACGCACTGCATAAGTAACATATACTGATTGTTCACCGCATTATTTTACTTGTGTTTACTGTCTGTTATTAATTGTTGTATATTGATGGATATGTTGTTATATTTGGAGAACACCGATAAATAATCATAAAACCCCAATCTTCTTGATTACTGAAGGTAAGAGGGACCGGTTACCTGTAGCAATTGCGACTTACATTATAGTGGTTTTTGTGTGAATTAAATGCTATTTCATAATCCCTACATGTGTCAGTTGCTATCCTCCTTATATATGATCAAATTCAGTGACGGTCGGCAGATCAGTGTGAAGTGGTGTGAAGTCGTGTGCAGTAGTGTGACAGATAATAAAGCATCTCCTAAAGAATGCGCTATTTACGAAACTCAGTAGCCATCTCGTTGTGTTTAGTATAAGTCATAACTCTGTTTTATATACTTAAAGCGCCACGTCCTAAAGGAACTGTTAATATTTCCCCGAAAGTGAATAATATTGTCAGGAATTATATAGTAATCATCAATCGAATAATACAGTAGGTCTGCACCGCAATCACATCAAAGCATCCGAATCCAGTCTCCCTTAACAGTGGGTGAATGATCTTGCATAGACTGGCTTCGGCTAATGTAACTTTATGTGCACTAAATAGTTGTTATAGGCTAAAGTCGATTTATAAACAAGAGGACACCTAAAATTGGCAGGTTAAACTGCTAAAGGTCTGAAAGCGCGAACAAAAATGTCGTATGAAACTGGATGGTCTCAACCACTTCACCATACACACTGATCACCTGCCTTTAATACCGATACCTGATAACAAACGCTTAGATCAAATCGATAATATTCGACTATTGAAAATGCGCACAAATCTTGACAGATTTAATTTTACAGCACACCATGTCCCTGGAAAATGGCACTCAGCTGCTGATGCGCTATCTCGGTTGGACCTCCATGATGCTAAAAGTAATGATATAATTATCAGATATGACATAGACCATGACCCAATGATTAATATTGCTATATCTGTCCTCCAGCAAGATGCCAGTTCCCCTGCGAATATTTCGATAGACCGTATCCGACAAGCTGGTGACAGTGATGCCATACACCGCCATTTAAAGCATTACATTATTTACATTCAAATCGGATTCCCTGAACATAAAATAAAACTAGATGATGAATTACGACCATACTGGCATGCCAGGTCCGAACTCTGTACTGACACCACTGGCATCATACTATTCGGACACCGTCTTGTTATTCCCAGATCTAAAAGATCTAGTATTCTAGAAATACTATTCATCACATCAAGGACAAACAAAAGCGCGCAGTTACCTCCGTCTGGTGGCATGGAATCAGTAATGATATACTGCATACCGTGGAGAATGTTACTGCGCCGAATTCCGACCGTCACTTGCCAGAGAACCCTTACAATACCACGAACCTGCTACCCGACCTCGACCAATGCTGACCTTTTCCAAGTTCACGGACGTCACTTCCTTGCAACTATTGACGAATTTACCAAATGGCCTAATGTACATGATTGCGGAAATCATACTTCATCTAAGATTATTGCGAACCAGCTACTCAGTGACTTTCAATTGCTAGGTCTGCCATGCATTATACGGTCTGATGGTGCCCCCATTCAACAGCGCCAACTACAGCCAATTATTACAACGGTATGACATTAAACAGGAAATTACTTTACCAAGGATGCCAAGATCCAATGGGTTGGCGGAAAATAATGTTAAAACCTGCAAAAAACTTATTCGTGCTTGCTGGGATCCTAGCCGCAACACTGTGATTGAATAAAGAATCATTTACCCAGGGTTTAATTGCGTTACGGAATTCCAACAGCGATGGTGGTGTGGCTCCCTCGGACAAACTTATGGGGTCACGCCTCCGGGAACTCCTTCCAAAACATGAGCTTGATTCCGCTATTGACTTCAATACTCGTATCGAGCGCCAAGCTACATCCAATCACAGGAAAGAAATACGCCAAGATCAATACAACACTCATGATGGCACCATAGTTAACACTCAACCAAACCGCGATTATATCATTCAGTTCCCCAAATGGCAAGAAATTACGACGTAATTGATGCTTAATTCGACCTCAGGCTGTAACGCACATACACCAAATCTGGTTCCACCCATGAGACCGGCTGGTACGCTTGTAACACATGCAATCCAGCTCGCTCTCTTATGACACCCACCAATAAATACCTGTGATACCAATATCGTTGCAGCCACCAGTAACAACACCTACACCTATACCAATATATATTCCAACCCATACGAGATCTCAAGGTATAGTTAACATTTAACAACAACCTAGCAACAACTAAAATGCAACAGCCATCCACATCTATCGGCCCACGGACACCAGATGGACTATCCAGGATCCACACCCACACGTAAATCATCGGCAGCCACCGAACCTACTGTAGTAGTACATCAACGTTGCCGGAGCAAAGACTTCGCCGCTCCAACAGGGTTTGCAGACAACGACAATTCTTCATGGATGAAAAATCCTGAACTCCTCACGTCCTATTGACTCAATTAACTCAATGACTCGGCCCTTCGCATCTAAACTCCTCACGCCCTATTGACTCAATTAACTGCGACAAGGCCCTGCCCATTAAAAAAAAATAATAATAATAATAAAACGGAAAAAGAGATGTGTCATACAGTAGATATTGTGTAATGGTCACAACTAGGTAGATATTGTGTCATATAAAGTGTGTTATATGGCAGTCTGCATGTAGACGGGCAATATACAGTTATCTGATACATACAGTACTTCACAAAACAGCTACATGAAGGATTCAAATACATTTTTGAGACCGTCTTGAGCCTTAAAGTTCAGAAATCATGTTAAAATTTGAATTATGTGCAGTACTGTACTCACGATGATCCATACGTATATTTTCGAAAAAATTAGAAAATCCTATTTCTAAAGAAGGCCACAATAAATTTCGACCAAACTTTGCCAGAGTGTCACTGAGATGTGAATATTTTTCTTGGCTCTTATGTCTATGTAGATCTATGTATCTTAAAAAAATTTCAGAGTTTTTGTTGATTTGTTGATTTCATGTGAAAGAGCACGTGAAAAAACCCCAGAGAGCAATTTTACTTCAAAATAAGTAATATTGGCCGAGTTATGGCGATTTTAAAACGCAAAATTAGCCACATCGAAAAATCAGACCATTTTAGGAATTTGCACGACATTTGACGTCAGCCATACCACAGCAACTTTTGTCAAGCGTAGTTGATTGGCTAAAATAAAGTATAATATTGCAGCATCTAAAATAAAACAAATAATAAATGTAGCTAAGTATTTATTTGGTTTACCCCTTTGGTAGGCACCACCGATGGAGTATGGTGTGCTGAGACCACTATTTTGATCAGACATCTCGCGGAGTCACTCGTGGCGAGGCGCGATGGGATGCGCGAGAGAGGTTTTGGTTGCGTTTTGGGTGGTATCCGCCGGAGACTGCTCTTTGCGCTCAACCGCTCCAGCTACCTCTGCCTGCGTGGCAGAAATAAAAATAGTTTGAACACCGACTCCCGCAAGTTACTTTGCTCTTCTTTAATACAGTGTCACATGGACTATGCGTGCTCTTCTTGGTATGAAGGCTTAACCAAACAGCTTAAATGTAAATTACAAGTAGCTCAGAATAAAGTAGTACGATTTATTAAAGACTACAAACCTAGGCACAACCTAACTCCAGATAACTTTTCTGAATCTGGACTACTTAACTTAGATAGTAGAGTTAAGCAGCTACGCCTTAACCATGTGCATAAAGTGTATAATGGTAACCCAATTACCTAAAACAAAAATTCAACAGAGTACGCGATACACACTCTTACAGTACCAGAGCAAGTGCTTCAAACTTCTACCTCCCGAATTGTAAATCCTTTGAATTTGATACTTTCTTTTTTTAACGGCATTAAAAATTGGAACGCTCTGCCTAATGAAATTAAAAACCTAGATAATCAACATTCTTTTAAATCTGCAGTTAAATCTCACCTCCGCGTGCAATGTAAAAATAGGTACAATAGTCCTACAGTAAGTTATTAGTTTATTAATTACCGGTATTTACTATTTATACTGTAATTACGTTTTATATTAAATTGTTCTGTACATTACATCTTTATCGTTGAGTCGGACATTGTCACGCTCTCGGTAAAGTTGTACATGTACATAGTGTAATTACGTTTTATATGGGTTTTAGGTTAGTGTAGTGTAATATTGTATTTGTAACCAAGTAACATAAAGGACCCCCTTGGAAATAAGCTGCAAAGCTTTAGGGGTAATCCTATATGTTATGTTGGACAATACCTTTATACCGGTACATTGTTTGGTGTATTTGTTATTGTTTTTACATAATGTATATAAATAAATCTATGACGGCGACCTTGGAGAAACCTGGGGTTTGGTGACGGCGCTGGGTTTAGGGGTTTCGGACTTTCTGTGAATTACTGACGCTCTGCTGCACATCTAGGACTTTTGGGACATTTGACACAATCCACGGAAATAACTGCTGATTACGGGGGTAGTATAGCTTGTGTGACCATTTTTTATAATTAATGTTTTTGTGTTTTTGGTGAAATGTTCTAGTCCTACTTCCGTGCCAAGTACTGTAGACCTACAGTAGTTAGTGCCTAGTGAATTATATAATCTTATTAGATATTTTTTATGGTAGCTGGTGTTTTCCTTGCTAGCTGGGCAACAATGCATTAACTCTTTAATCATAATATTATGTAGCTATTCATACATAAACAAATGTTCTAGAATAGGGTGTATTAAAGGTACTTGTGTGTTATAGGTACACCCCCCCTCAATTCTTTTTTACTAGCTAGTTTTTGCTATTTATTTTTATGAAATGTTCTAGAACATGAGATACATTTGAAAAAAAATAATAAAATGTTCTAGAAGAAATAAATATTTTTTGTTCTAGAACAAATTTTAAAAAAAGCTTACAAATTTTATTTTTTGTTAGTTATGTGGGGCGAGACACGTATGGCGAGCCATCAGCGAACTGATATAATTATACTATGGCCGTTTTTGAAAAGTCTGTGTGTGACGTGTGTGTGTGTGTGTGTGTGTGTGTCGGTAGCCATAAATGTCGGAAGCCATAATCGAAGTTAATATCTTCAGCTAAATTGTATGGTTGAGTCATTTTGAACGGTCTCTCCATGGAAATTAATTGTTTAGCACCACACGATTAAAGTTATTTTGCACTGAAATTAGATATCTGGAATCCATGTACCCCATCCCATTATAGTTTTTTATTTTTTCAAGTGATTTGCGTTAATAAATGTATTTTTAATTGATTTAAACATAATTAACATTGTAAATTCATACGCTGATTCCATTCTCCCCCATAGAGCCTAAAGCATGGCAAGGGCAGCCGTGCCCAATAATATTTCTTGAAGTTTTACAGTTGGCAAGCTAAAGTCATTGGCCAAGCCAGTGCCTAGGCTAGTACACGAGGACATAGTAGTCCAGTAGAAGGAATAGTGCTCCTTCAATACATCTCAACAGACATCAATTCATTTGCCTGTGCCTACCAACACGTGCTCCATAACATAACATATATTCTTGATTTCCATCACCTCTCACCACAATTATTATTAGTAATTAAAAGTTTCAATTCGATTTGTCTTTCCGTTATCTGGTTATTCAGTTATTGCATTATTAATAAATAAATGTTTTAAAATATATCTTACGAAATATGGTTAATATTTAAAACTTGTCGCTAACATTCTCGCTATGGGGGTTTTAAGGAGTGCTGATTACATTTCTGATGTCAGTTTTCACGTTTACATAAATCTAGTCTGTCTGTCTGTCGGTCATTCTGTCAGTCAGTCTGTCAAAACTTAAAAGATAATTCAAATTAACTAACATTCTCGCTATGGGGGTTTTAAGGGGTGCTGATTTCATTTCTGGTGTCAGTTTTCAGGTTTACATAAATCTAGTCTGTCTGTTTGTCGGCCTTTCTGTCAGTCAGTCAGTCTGTCAAAACTTAAAAAAGAATACAAACTAACTAACATTCTCGTTAGTCCAGTAGAAGGAATAGTGCTCCTTCAATACATCTCAACAGACATCAATTCATTTGCCTGTGCCTACCAACGCGTGCTCCATAACATAACATATATTCTTGATTTCCATCACCTCTCACCACAATTATTATTAGTAATTAAAAGTTTCAATTCGATTTGTCTTTCCGTTATCTGGTTATTCAGTTATTGCATTATTAATAAATAAATGTTTTAAAATATATCTTACGAAATATGGTTAATATTTAAAACTTGTCGCTAACATTCTCGCTATGGGGGTTTTAAGGAGTGCTGATTACATTTCTGATCTCAGTTTTCACGTTTACATAAATCTAGTCTGTCTGTCTGTCGGTCATTCTGTCAGTCAGTCTGTCAAAACTTAAAAGATAATTCAAATTAACTAACATTCTCGCTATGGGGGTTTTAAGGGGTGCTGATTTCATTTCTGATGTCAGTTTTCAGGTTTACATAAATCTAGTCTGTCTGTTTGTCGGTCTTTCTGTCAGTCAGTCAGTCTGTCAAAACTTAAAAAAGAATACAAACTAACTAACATTCTCGTTATGGGGGTTTTAATGGGTGCGGATTTTATTTTAGATGTCAGTTTTCACGTTTAAAAAAATCTAGTCTGTCTGTTTGTCGGTCTTTCTGTCAGTCAGTCAGTCTGTCAAAACTTAAAAAAGAATACAAACTAACTAACATTCTCGTTATGGGGGTTTTAATGGGTGCTGATTTTATTTAAGTTGTCAGTTTTCACGTTTAAAAAAATCTAGTCTGTCTGGCTGTCGGTCTTTCTGTCAGTCAGTCTGTGAAAACTTAAGAAAGTATACTAACTAACCAACATTCTCGCTATGGGGGTTTTAAGGGTTGCTGATTTCATTTCTGATGTCAGTTTACACGTTTACATAAATCTAGTCTGTCTGTCTATCGGTCTCTCTGTCAGTCTGAACTACTGTACTGTGGTTGGCATTACGCCATATACCTAACACTAATAATACAGTCTGCAATACAGCGTATCTACAGTACAGAATGGATTTTTTGCCATGAAGAGCAATAAATGTCATTAATACTATCCACCAGTATACCTACTCCAAGAGCCTTCCAATAAAACATGTATTCCAGCATGACGTGCACTGCACGTCTTCGTGCTGTCCATGGTGACGTGCAGTGGACGTCATTAGGCTCTAAGGGGTTAAGCAACACGGTCCCTACTTTGCCCTGTCGACACCCCAGCCATTTTCCACCAATCCTTTTTTAGAGTTTATTAATTTTTTTGGTATTGGTGAAAGTTCTACAACATTATTAGATATGTTTTTTATGATAGCTAGTGTTTTTTTGCTAGCTAGTATTTTTTGAAATTATAAAAAATGTGAAAGTCCATGATATTTCAGGTTAAACTGTTGAAGAATATATTAGTGACCAAAATAATTTCCAAAAATTACTAGCTAGTAAAAAATACTAGCTATATACCATAAAAAATCTACTAAGGTTCTAGAACATTCACTAATATAAAAAAGCACTCAAAATCACAAAAAAATAAAGGTTAAAAAACTCATTCGGGACCCTTTTGCTTAAGGAGTCAAAATTGTAGAACAAATTCCCGAAGTTTGCGACGTTTGCGAAATTCGCGAAGAATTCGTCAGTTTCTGGCCCTAATGGTTTCGTGAAGAAACAATCAAATCTTACACACTTAACACACACGAACTAATTTAATGTGGGTATTAGTATGCCTGAATAATTAAATAGAAATTAAATTAATGAACGCTATTACAACATGAAATATACGGGATCAATACACAACACACGCACACTACTGAATTTAAAAATTTATATAGATTGCAACGTATATTTGGCTACCTTTTAATGGGTGATTAATTTAATTATTCACCCTTATATATTTGTAGCCTTTTTAATTTGTGCTTCTAATTGAATCAAACATTAAACTAAAATATATGTCACAATATTGGTCTGTCGGTAGCTGGTCAATGAATCTCTCATAAATTTGTTAATTAGTCGCTGTTCATTCATTGAACATTTGAACACGTGCTGCTCGAAGACCCCACAACGTGTTTTATTTGATGTGAAGGAAAATGAATTTTCTAGAATAATCGAATTTCTATAGCTAAGATTTGTAAGATTCGTTGGAAGCTTCTACACAAAGAAAACCAATTTTCTGCTCTGTTGGATTTGATCAGAAAATATTACCCGCTGTCTGCTAAATAATAAATATTATACAGTATACGTATTCTAAGCAGATCATTAATTTCTGAATATAATTGCCCCCCCCCCCTGGCCAGCCAAAACTGTCAGACTCGAAAGATAATTTAATTCTGAGCTTGCATGCAAAAATTTAGGGTCCAATACAAAAGTATAAAAATTTTATAGGCAATTCTTTACACCAATCTTACTTTTCAATATATGTGATTTAATCACAATTTAAAAAATATACTTTATCCAGCGTTAGTCATCAGATTTACAGCCATGTTTCCCCTTTGCAGCACGGGGAGCTCCTCGATAGTGGCAAAGGATGTAGGCCCTTAAAAGGGCCGTTTTGGTTTGAGTTCAGTTTGATTATGCCACAGAATCACGACCCTCTCTAAAAGTAACATCTCTGATCATGTCAACCTTACGTTTTTCTTCAGAGTCATCGAAGATTGCACTGGAATTTGTCATTTTAATTACTTCTGTTTTAGGCCTAATTCAGTAAATTTACCAAAGAAACACTAATAATATATTGGAATACAGCAAAAGTCAGGCAGTAATAACTGTTTAAACAGGGCTGCAACATGCAAAGCTGATGCCTAACACTGGATACATTATATTTTTTTAAATAGTGATTAAATCACAAATATTGAAAAGTAAGATAGGTTTAAAGAATAGCCTTAAAATTATTATGCTTTTGTATTGGACCCTAAATTTTTGCATGCAAGCTCAGAATTAAATTATCTTTTGAGTCTGGCAGTTTTGGCTGGCCAGGGGGGGGGGGGGGGGCAATCATTATGGAACACCCGGTAGAACAAAAACTATTTGTTCTAGAACTTTTTTTTTCTAGTTCTGAATAGCTAACATGTTCTAGAACATTACTAAAAAATAAAAATAGTATATTAATTTTTTTAATTTTTTTAAAATTATTCAAACCCCCAAGTGCCCAACTCTAATTCATGAATTTCTGAAGTCTGTCAGTCTTTCTGTCAGTTTGTCTGTCAAGACTTTAGAAAGAATAAAATCTACTAACATTCTCGCTATGGGGGTTTTCCTTGTCAAGGATTTCATTTCCGCTGTCAGTTTTCACTTTTGACCCTATCCAGACTGTCTGTCGGTCTGTCTGTCGGTCGTCTGTCAGTCTGTCCGTCAAAAGTATAAGGAATCACATTAGCTAATTAAAATTCTCGCTATGGGGGTTTTCCTGGTCAAGGATTTCATTTCCGCTGTCAGTTTTCACTTTTCACCCAATGCAGACTGTCTGTCGGTCTGTCTGTCTGTCAGTCTGTCCGTCGAAAATATAAGGAATCACATTAGCTAATTAAAATTCTCTCTATGGGGGTTTTCCTGGTCAAGGATTTCATTTCCGCTGTCAGTTTTCACTTTTGACTCTATCCAGACTGTCTGTCGGTCTGTCTGTCCGTCAAAAATATAAGGAATCACATTAGCTAATTAAAATTCTCTCTATGGGGGTTTTCCTGGTCAAGGATTTCATTTCCGCTGTCAGTTTTCACTTTTGACCCTATCCAGACTGTCTGTCGGTCAGTCTGTTTAGGCTTTTTTGTTTAGGCTGTTTAGTCAGTTTAGGCCTATCTTACTGCAGTACTGCCTTATTCTGTTATTGCTAAAGTCTGGCAGTCTGTAAGCAGGTCTGCAGTAGGCCTACCGGTAGTTAAATTACAGTAGATACAAGCTGAAATGCGTCGCTAACATATAGAAGCATGTACTTAATAGTCCAGCAAAATTTTCCCTTCTTAGAAATCGAATAAATGTCATGGAACAGACGTGTGTGTCATGGCGCAATACCCATGGAACAGACGTATGTGCCATGGTACCGAAAGGGTTAATTGTTCTAGAACAAAAAATATTTTTTCTAGAACATATATATATTTTTTTTTAATAGCTAACATGTTCTAGAACATGTTCATAAAAAGAAAAAGCAAGAACTAGCTAGTAAAAAAAATTTGAGGGGGGGGGGGTGTACCTATAACGCACTAGTGCCGAAATGATTATAGTATTTATTCTGCGGGATGGTAGATTAGCACTAGATGGAAATTATTGAGTTTTTTTTGTCTAGTTATTTCGCTAGCTGGTAAAAATTCTAGTATTTTAAGGATCATTTTTCAATAGAAGCTACAGGGGTGCTAGTAAAAGTTATTTTTACAGTTATTGGTTCCCCAAACGCCTCTGTGGGGCGAGCCACGAAGTGAGTGAGCCTTAGCGTAGTGGTACCATTAATCAACCTGTCGTTCTGTCGTTCTGTCGCGTTTTTTTTCAGTATTTTATTTTAAACGTTAATAACTCGGCCAATCCTTGATGAAATCTATCCAAACTTGGTACACATGTTGTTTGGCAAAAGTTTGAAAATTTTCCAAGTAGAATTTGCGTGGGGCCTTCGTGCAGCATCAGT